>JAINUT010001436.1:0-280874 GCA_020205555.1 Panax stipuleanatus | reverse complement strand
TTTCTTTTTGCATGCCAAGATTCTATTGGAGGAGATGCAAACCTAATATAGAACAACTGTGGAGACTAAACCCGATCTTGAAAGAGTAGTCAAGAAGGAATAATTAAATGGCTAGATGCAAGGATCATCTACCCAATTTCTGATAGCTCATGGGTGAGCCCAGTACAATGTGTCCTAAAAGGGTGGAATGATGGTGGTGACAAATGAAAATATGAGTTAATCCCAACAAGAAAGTAATCGATGGCGGGTATGCATGGATTATAGGAAGTTAAACAAAGCTACCCGCAAGGACCATTTCCCGCTACCATTCATTGATCAGATGCTAGATCGCTTGGCGGGTCATGCATACTTCTCTTGGATGGGTATTTTGGTTATAATCAGCCATTGCTCTGAAAGATCAAGAAAAAACCACATTTATGTGCCCATATGGAACTTTTCTTTTCAGACGAATGCCATTTGGGTTGTGTAATGCACCTGCGACTTTCCAACGATGTATAATGGCAATTTTTTAGACTTGGTGGAGCGCAACGTAGAAGTTTTTATGGATAACTTTTTGGTGTTTGGGGTTTCGTTCGACCTATGTCTAGATAGTTTGGTATTGGTGCTACAAAGGTGTGTGGAGACAAACCTCATACTCAACTGGGAAAAATGCCACTTCATGGTCCAAGAGGGAATCATCTTGGGACATCAGGTATCACCTAAAGGAATTGAGGTCGACAAAGAAAAGTAAAAAAATTGAGAACCTCCCACCACCATCATCAATCAAGGGTATTCGAAGTTTCTTGGCCATGCTGGTTTTTATAGACGGTTCATCAGAGATTTTTCTAAGATCACGAAGCCACTGTGTAATTTGTTAGAAAAAGATGTACCTTTCAAATTTGATGAAGCATGCCTTAAAGCATTTGAGGTGTTAAAAAAGAAGTTGATTACATCCCCAGTTATTATTGCACCACATTGACTTTGCCATTCGAACTCATGTGTGACGCTAGCGATTATGCAGTTGGGGTCGTTTTAGGCCAACGTAAAGAGAAGGTTTTTCATGCTATTTACTATGCTAGCAAGACACTCATCGATGCTCAATTAAACTATACCACAATCGAGAAGGAGCTTCTAGCCGTTGTGTTTGCATTCGACAAGTTTCGGTCTTATCTCATTGGTACAATGGTGGTGGTGTTCACAGACCATTCTGCAATTAAATACCTGATCTCCAAGAAAGATGCAAAGCCGAGGCTAATTAGATGGATTTTGATACTTTAAGAATTCAACTTAGAAATTTGGGATAGAAAGGGCACCGAGAATCAAGTAGCAAACCATTTGTCGAGATTAGAAAATAGTGCACAAGAGGACAAAGACAACACCGCAATCAATGAATCCTTCCCTGACGAACAGTTGTTTCAATCAAAACCGAGGTCCCATGGTATGTAGATTTTGTCAGTTACCTGGTAAGCAATGTGTTTCCTCCGGAATTTACAAGACAACAACGAAAGAAATTTTTACATGATGTTCAGCAATACATGTGGGATGAACCATTCTTGTTCAAATAATGTGGCGATCAAATGATAAAAAGGTGTGTACCACAGGAAGAAGTGAGCGATATCTTGCACCATTGTCATAATTCACAATACGGAGGGCACTACGGAGGAGATTATACGATAGCCAAAGTTCTTCAATTAGGGTTATATTGGCCTACCTTGTTCAGAGATGCCCATCAATTTGTGCTACAATGTGACCACTGTCAAAGAACAAGCAATATTTCCAAGCGCAACGAGATGCCTCTCACACTATCTTGGAAGTAGGGCTATTTGATGTGTGAGGGATTCATTTCATGACCATTCCCTATGTCCTTCAACAACGAGTATATATTTGTCGCAGTGGACTACGTATCAAAGTGGGTTGAAGCTGCTACATTACCCACCAATGAATCTAAAGTTGTCCTCAAGTTTCTTCTAATATATTCACCAGATTTGGCACACCTCAAGCGATCACTAGTGATGAAGTACTCATTTTTGTAATAAATACTTCTCAGCCTTGCTTGCAAAATATGGAGTCACACACAAGATAGCAACGGCTTACCACCCCCAAACTAGTGGTCAAGCCGAAGTATCAAATAGAGAGGTGAAGCGTATTTTGGAGAAAATGGTGAACCTAAAGGAAGGATTTGACACTCAAACTAGACGATGCGCTATAGGCATATCGTACAGCGTATAAAACATCGATTGGGATGTCACCATATCGATTGGTGTATAAAAAGGCGTGTCATCTTCCCGTGGAGCTAGAACATAACACATATTGGGCGATTCAGAAACTTAACTTCGACCTACAATCAGTGGGAGAGAAAAGACTGCTTCAACTCAATGAGATGGATGAGTTTCGCCTTCAATTGTATGAAATACAAAATTGTACAAAGAGAAGGTCAAATGATGGCATGACCAGAAAATCATTACAATAAAGTTCGAACCCGGTTAAACCGTGTTGCTTTACAATTCCCGGGTTGAAACTTTTTCGGGGAAAACTCAAATCACGGTGGTCAGGCCATTCGTAATCAAAGTAGTCCTTTTCGCATGGCGCCGGTGAACTAATAGGACGTAACCAGGATGAATCGTTCAAAGTGAATGGCCAAAGGTAAAAACATTACTGGGGGGCGCTGTGGATTCGACACAAGACCTCCATCACTCTGCCAATTTGCCCTAAAAAAAGTCGTCAGTCTAAAGACTATAAACCAAGCGCTAACTGGGAGGCAACCCCAGGAATTTTTTTATTAATTTTATTTTGCTTCACTATTAATTATTTCAGTAGTTACAACCCTTATGTTCTTTAACATGGTCTTTAATTGATTTCAGGATGGGAACAAGTTTATATTTGGCGGGTTCGACTAATGGCCACTACGCATTACCAGTCAGCGCCCCTTCGAAGCCAAGCACCTAGGTGCTAAATTGCAGAATGTCCATTTGTCAAATCCTCATATTTCCAATCATTTCCTTCAATTTTAATGTTATTGTATTGTTACTAGTGTAGGGTATCTCGTTTATAGTACTTTAGGCGAGTCTTAATTTAGGTTAATTTATTTAGTTTAGTATATTAGTTTAGTTAGCTACATATTTTATCTTAGTCTAGGGTTTTAGAATAGTTATAATCTCCTTTCAAAGAAAAACATATAATTGAAGTTGTGGTATGCAAGTTGGAACATGGAGAAGCACAAAATTCAACAAGTCAAGCCAAGCATCTGGGTGCCTAAGCCATGCACAAATCAAGCGCCTAGGTGCTCAATTACAGAACACTCATCACTCAACAAGCGCCTAGGTGCCCCCGTACAAGCTACACCAAGCGCTTAGGTGCTCAAGCTGTTCCAGCCATTCTGCTCCCAGCCGCTCAGGTGGTTCAAGCAATACAAAAGGAAGTGCCTAGGCGTCCCTGCAAAAAAAATTTTAATACCTAATCAGGAAGGCATAAATCAAACACAATTCCAACTCTTTTCTCTCCTAATTCACTCCCAGTTCGCTGCTACCCTTCCCAAAACCACAAAAACTCCTAATTCCCTGTCCAAATCAAACACCACAATATCTGCTCTTCCCATAGCAACAAACGACCAATTTCGTGACTTTCTTTAAATCCATAGACGGGCCCAGTTGTATCAAGGCAAACGAGTTTACCTTTGGAAATCACAAGTAATGTGGAACAACTTCTCATCTAATTTGACATGGACCTTCAAGTTTAGTCCTAATTTCAACTAAGTTTTGCCTAAATTAATCATAGAATACTTGGAATTGCTTGGAATAAAGCTGATTACTTTGTATTTGAAGAAAGTTAACTTCCTTTGCTTGAATTCCCCATTGAGTTTGTGTGGCTAAATTGGGTTTAGGTGTTAATAAATTGTTGTTCTTGTGCACTAGATCCATAGTGTGCTTTGTAATTGATAGATTTAGTGAACACTAAGTTTGGGGGAAGGCTTGTAAAAGGTTATTTTGTACAACGCAAGCCAAGTGTTCGAAACATTGCCACAAAGAGAATTTGTCCTCAATTTTACCCCTGAAATTAATTTTTGGGCACGGAATTTGACACATGGCTACTAAAAGGCGTAGAGGAGAAACTTCGAGTGCTTTGGCAAAGTTTGACAAAAAGAGATTCACAAGTGCTAGTGCGTCCAAAAGATATCACAATTGGCTTTCTGGTAAAACACTAATTCTTGAGTGTGGTTTATTAGCAGAGGCAGACGATTGGGAGTTACTATAAATGATTGGAAGTAAAAAATAGTTGAATGTTACAGCTCAGCCCGAACCAACTGTTATCACAATTGTTAAGGAATTTTATGCCAACGCAAAGGATGTTGAAGGAAACGCGGTTTGGGTTCGCAGTAAATTAGAAAATGCAAGTCGCACGCCAATAATGCTTTCTACGGACTGGAGAGAATACCTGACAATGAGTATATGCAATATTTTAAAACAAGAGCTGGACTACAGTGAAGTCATTGAAGCATTGTGTGTACTAGAACAAAATGGAAATTAACAGATCAACAAGAAGCAGTGCTTTTTCCCTCATCCGCTCTGAATTGTTACGGGAAAGCATGCATGCCTTTATTTGTGCCAAGTTCATGTCATGTAGGAATATGAGCGATGTCATACATAAACGGGTAGCCTTTCTTTTCTGCATTACAATAGGGAAAGCTGTAGATGTGGGTCAGGTTATACACGATTCAATCGACAAAGCAATTTAACGAGGCACTTCAGGTGGACTGCCTCATCCATCGTTAATTACCACACTATGCAAACAAGCTGGGGTAAAGTGGATGTCGAAGAAGAACTACAGGTTCCTCTAGCCCCAATTAACCACTCGATTAATAGAACATACAAGGTATGGGAGGGGGAAAATCACACCCGAGAGGGTTAGGTTTCATTATTGTGCCTTCAGACCCTGACGGCGATACTAATGAATAGCCGAATGAGAACTCTACTACAGTTGGGAGTTCCATGCCTCCACCGAATTTTGTTGAGGATATTCTTTGGGACTTAAGACACAAACTAGAAAAATTGATATTGTGGCTACGCAATTCAGCATGGTTTTGACCGGATGGATAGGCAGCAGAATAGACTGGCTCAGCGAGAAGCGAAGATATATTTGAACTGTAATGAATCATTAATAGAGATGTTTAGCCGCATGAATCCAGCAGGCGCTCCATACCAGTTCCCGTTGTGACGCCCCTAAATTCGGACCACTCGCGTCTCGAATTCTGTTCGTCACTTTCAAATATCTAATATCTTCATAACACTCACGCAACAGAAATAATAATAAATTACCTTTATTTAATATAATCATTCATGTCCCAAGGTTTCGTAACTTAAATATCTCATACATAGTTTAACATAACTTAAACTTAACTAATACATAATATGATATAATCTTATTACAATCATTATAATAGTTCTAAAATAAGTACAAGATACTCCGTAGCCTTACCCTTGCCCTTATCAGAGCCCGAGGGTCCGCCTTGCTCTACCTTAACTGAAATGTTATTAGAGAAAGAAAGAATGAGCAACAAGTTTGCTCAGCAAGTAATATAGTAATAAGGGGATCAATATAGTATTTAATTTCCCAAGGGTACAATAATAAATGATAGTTCAAGAATAGAAAGAAGTATCGATAGTTCTCAATAATAGTCGCAAAGGACATAAATATATCAATAAGATTCAACGCTTAATCATTTCAAGATTTCAAAATAATGAATACTGAACAGTCACTAAGGACTATGAATTTCTACTATAATTAACAGAAATATGCTGATAATCCAACAAAAACAAGTATAATAGGTGATCAGCCTAAAGTACCCTACGTTATGCATAACATTTAATCGTACTCATGTGCGCACGTCGGTCTCCCAACAAATATATAATTTCCCCTTCAAAGAGGGTTGTTCATCTCAGTCAATTATAAGATTCCGCATCAATCAATTGGTTTAGATAGCTTTCTAACATACGATATTGGTCTAGCCGAATCAAATGGCTTAGACACTTTTGTAATGCATTTAGGAACGATAAGTTCAATACTTGCAACAACATCAAGATATAAAGTTGATGTTCAAATAATAACAAATATTAGTTTGACATGGCAATAATTTGGATTTATATACTATGTAAAGTGAATAAAGTTAAGAAACTTGCTTAATAAAAGTAGGGTTAGGAACTTGCATAAAGTAAATGTGTCGGTTAGGATACTTGCCTTATGCGTAGTTTACCAATGTATAGTTTATCAACACTTTTCGAATCCTATTATAACATCGTCACGTATATAAGATATTCATTAGTTACGTACATTGAATACATATACTTGATATGTAAGCTATACACATACATACGATTCTAACTTAGTCGTATAATCCTATACGTATGTCATTACGTACTTACATACGCATAGCATAAAATTGGTTCGTAAGATACTAATCAATTAAAACAACTCGTAATCATTGCTTGACTTAGCGTTTTAAAAGTTTATAAACACTTATAACTATATGGTTTCATCATTCTCATTAATACTTCATACTACACTAAACATGTATTGTAGATTATGATAACAATGCAAGCATGCGTCAAATTTTAGATTTACAATAACTTACTCTGTCCATTCTGCAGGGTGGCGCGGCCGCGCTTGGTTGAAACTAGGGAGTGGCGCGGTCTCGCTGCTCCCAATTCAAACCAAGAAGGGCCAGCTCCTACAAAATCCAAGCTCATCCCGATTGCACTTTAGACGATGATCCATGTGAAACACACATGCCATGAGGTTTATAACTAGATTCAATCCTATATCTCGTCTTTAACATAGTTCGTTATCAATTTTCAACTGACGAGGCTTTAACGTGTTTGATTAACAAAGTTCTTCACGTTTAGTCATTAGACATATGCTATGAGGTCAATAAGTCTCAACTATACATGCTCACGTCATCTTAGTCATGTATTTCAAGTTATATGGTTTTACTTCTTTAAAACTCATTCTAACCATACTCAATTAGTTTACAACGTACATGGCTAGTTAGGCATACATATCAATCATGTCTAGAGGCATAACATATTCTATCTTGATAGTTATAAATTTCAGAATACATGTAAGGTAATCAATCAAACTAGTTTTCCAAACTCTTTAGTTTTCTTTGAAAATCTCATGTTAAACCATTCAAGCATGCAAAGTAACTTCACATACCATAATTCATGCTCATGTACATACATAATCAGACCACATAAGCATGCTCACAAGTTCATATCTCATAGTGTACTTAGTTCATTAAGTTTGCACTTGGAAAGCTCAAAGTTTCCTTTAGAAACCAAGCTATGGCAACTGATTACATGCAAGGCCACCTAAACTAGCAAGTCAGGGACTTAAATAGTCTTGATTAAGTTAAACTAGCATGCTCAACATTTTAAAAACTTAAAACGTCATCGTTTGGTTCTACAGAAGGGCGCGGTCGCGCCCTGTTTGTACTAGGGAGTGGTGCGGCCGCGCCACTTCGTTTCCAGACCAGAAAGGTTCTACAATAGTAGAGCTTCCTACCCAATTCAGAAATCCTTCATGAATCATGCTTGATTACTATCACATTGCATATATAACATGTGTATGGAATTTACTAACATACTAACACCATCTTACATATTCAATTTCAACTAAATCATATAATTTCTATGAATTATTAAACTCAAAACTAAGAACACAATGTAATGTATACCTCTTGAGCTTTGAATTTGCTAAGCTTGCTACCAATTTCAGAATTCCCTCAATGCATTATCCTTACTCTCTCTATAACACTTAGCAATAATTCTCAGCAACATAAAAATTGTAACGATTGAGATTTTATATATTTAATTTTAATATTTATTGAGTGAATAAATATTTTATGTGATTTATTTATTGAATTAAATAAATGAATTATGTGATTGTGTGGATTGATTTAATTAAGAGTAATATTTAATTAAATTGATATGTTGTAGCATAATTTTAATTTAGTTGAGAATAATTCAATTAGATTTAATGTTATGTGCTAAGTGTTAATAATAATTTGTTACATGTATTATGTTTAATAAAGGAATTACAATGGTGTAACAATTTGGTATTATATGTTTTATTAAGTTATGAATGTTAGTTTTATTTAATTGAATTAGAATGTTGTAATTTAATTAAACAAGTGTAGTATTTAATCTATGGATTAAATATTTATTAAAAGAATGAAAAGGGATTTTTTTTAAGTGATTTTACCCAAACAAGGCCTTAGCTAATGAACTATTTTTAAAAGATAAAGTGTTTGCCAAACATGGCCTTAGGCTTTTCAAATTTTGTAACCTATGCTATTAGGAAGAGTTAATATGGTGTTAAGTATTATACTTATTACTTATAGGTTACATATATATTATATATGTATATTGTATATTATATAATATATGTTAAGTTAAAAGTACGTCAGTTAAAACAAAACAAAGAAAGAAAACAAAGAGAAGGGTAGAGAGAACTATCAGAGAAGAAGAAGAAGAAGAACTTTGAGAATACAAGAGGAAAGTTCATCATCATCATCTCTGTGACACCCCTAAATCTGGATACTTTGTTTCCACATGATTTGGTATTCACTTTCTAAATATAACAAACATCTACCTAATATATCTCAAAATAAATTACAACCTTTATTCAAAACAATAAAATCTCCCTTAATACAAGGGTTACAACCTTCTCAAACTCAATCCCAAGGTTACTCTAACCTTGACATAAACAATAACGTGCGAAATAAAAACATGCCGTAAAAGTCTTATTACAATCATTCTCAATTAAATAAAAACAATTCTTCACTTGCTTTGTTTTCCCTTGCCATTACTCGTAGACGGAGCATCAGCGTTATCAACCTTAACTTAAATTATTATTTAATGCAAGAGTGAGCAAACAACAGCTCACTGGAGTTTAACAATAATAAATATATGAAAGAATATCTTTTAAAAGAATCTGAACAACTTAGTTTGCTTCAATAATAAAGAATTGAATAATAATTTTCTATCAACATTAAAATTCGAATATAGAATTTATCTGAGGGTCATAAGACCTTTGAACTCTTGTCCTAGGTTATAAATATTTCTATTTAAACCTTTAACAGTCAATAAGACTATGGACCTTAACTCGTACTTAGGGGGATCAGCCCTTCGTACCATGTATTGTGCACAAACATCTTAACGCTATGCGTAGTAACTTCCCCTAGTAAATAGGGTTGTTCAACTCAGTAATTTGAATTCAAGTCCGCACCAAAGAAAGTTTGGTTTGGATAAGCTTACAAGGGTAATTTAGAATTCACGTTCATCAACTAATGATTAGTTGAATCGATTTTCAATAATTCATAAATAAAAAAATTATGAATTAACATATGTTTTAGAAGTAAACTTAAAACATTTAAAATAATAAACTGGATCTTACTTGAACAATAAGTTAAGATCATTTCAATTAAATAAACAATTGTCCAATACAGAAATGGAAAGGACATTCTCAACAATGAATATATGAACTCAAAGAAATGTATAGAATTAACAAGTTTAGGGTTAGAAGACTTGCATAAATTAATACACGATCAGGTTTTAGAAAACTTGCCTTATGCGCAAGCTACTTAACTCAACCACGTACTTAAACACTTCCTATATACATCCAATCATAATAACCTAAATTAGTTAACATGTAACTAATCCACATAATTGGTTAACCCTCATGGTTAACTCATTCTAATTTAATAAATAATCAACTATCACATAGTCAATTACATCACAAACATACTCACATAATTAAATTAATTATGTATTTAGCTAAATTATAATTAAACAATTACAATTCAAACACTCAATTAAATTATAAATACTCAATTATAATTATCTCTTAAATTATCACAAATTCATAATTAATAGTTAATTAAACTATATCATGCATTATAATTACACAAATTATAATTAATCATGCAATTATAAATTTAAAATCCATAATTAAACATGCATTTATTAAATTATAATTACAAAAATTATAATTTAAATTAACATCTAATAAATCAACTTTTATTCATTATAATTTAACCAAATTAACATTTAATCATAATTATAATTATTCAAATTATAATTAAGTAAATTATATTCCAATTAAACCATTAAAATTCACAATTTAAATACTATATACAATATGTCAAATTTATATTAACGAAATGTTGTAGCAACTAGATACATGCTCACTGTCACAGCATAATTAAACTAGGTTCAAAAACAACACTGCACAATTAGCTAACCTTCACTGCCTCTGCTCAGGCAAAGGCGCAGCTGCGCCACCCTTTGCCTTGACACCGGCGCAGCTGCGCAGGTGTGAAACCTGGGAAACTCAGCAGGCGCAGCTGTTCCACCTCTACCTTTGTTGCCGGCGCAGCTGCGCCGGAACGCGGGCAGAGGCAAACAGCCACGGCGCCCTACTTCACTGTTCATCCCTCACATGCCAACAATCGGCAACACATAGCAACACGGACAACGTAAAGCATACATATGCAGTAATACTCATGCTATATATATGATACTAATCACAGAATTTGTCTAACGAAAATCAAAGGTTTTAAAAACTCAATTTTGACATTTTTATAAAACTCATATTTTTCCCCAAAACAATTTACTGTAAAAAAATTCTCCACCAATTAAACTTATAACACATGGATTATATTCATGATTGAAGATAGTATCATAAACAATTCTAAACATGCATATTACTACATAAAATTTTCATAAGTTTTCATTCTAAAACTCAACCAAAACATAGGAACTCTCAAGAACATCAATTTTCCATTAAAACATATTTAAACAACCATTTGATTTCTGAAAATCCTTTATAGCATACAATCACCAATAATAACACATGAACACAATACATATATATAAAATTTATGGTTACACACTTCCATGAAAACTCAACTTTTGACAGAGAATAAAATACAAGGAACATATAGATTGAGTTCTATAATAATTAGAGATTATAGATAATACCTTTTGTTAATAGATTGAAAGAGAAGGTGATGTGAGTTCAATTCTAGCAATTCTTCTTCCTCTTTTCTCTTCTTCTCTAACTCTTCTCTGCTCTTCCTTTTCTCTGCTCTCTTTTCTTCTTAGTTCTTAGTTAGACTTAGGATTAGAACTAATGTAGTAGATATATTATAACTGATATAATATACGTATACTAATGATATATATGTAACTGCTAATTACTTAAGATATATAATAAATACATATTATTATATAAGTTACAACTATTTGAATTTGAAAAACCTTAAGGCTTGTTTGGCCAAAACAACATTATTTTTAAAAACAAATTATTATTACTAAGGCCATGTTTGGTAAAACAATTTAAAATCCTTTTCTTTTATTTTAACACATACTTTAATGTCATATTTTAATCAATTAAATATTAAACAACTAATTTAATTAATTAAAATTTAACATCAATAAATCACATAAAATTTGCCACATAATTATAATTACTCGCTAATTATAATTCATGTAACACTTCATCACATAATTCATCTAATTCAATTATCTCAATTAAATTTGAACTATAATATAACATTAATATACATTAATTAAATAAATATTACACATTCATTTAATTAATATATAACACTTAATTAAATCACTCCATAAATCACATAATTTATTTATTTAACTCTATAAATAAATCACATAAAATATTTATTTAACTCAATAAATATTTAAAATTATTATATAAAATCACAATCGTTACAATCTTCCCTCCTTAAAAGGATTCTGTCCCCAGAATCACACATAAAAATTCTCGTCTATTACATTCTTCCCCCCTTAAAATGATTCTGTCCCCAGAATCAATATATAAGGGGTTACACAAAACTAATCAAATAAATGCGGATAAGATTCCATCATAACATCTTCGAGTTCCCACGTAGCTTCTTCAGCACCGTGGTTCCTCCAGATTACCTTAACAGCAGGTATCACTTTATTCCTAAGTACTTGTTCCTTTCTATCAACTATTTGAACAGGCACTTCTTCATATGTTAAGTCTTTATCATATTGTAAATGTTCATATTCTATTACATGTTTATAATAAATACATGTTTAATTATGGATTTTAAATTTATAATTGCATGATTAATTATAATTTGTGTAATTATAATGCATAATATAGTTTAATTCACTATTAATTATGAATTTGTGATAATTTAAGAGGTAATTATAATTGAGTAATTATAATTTGATTGAGTGTTTGAATTATAATTATTTAATTATAATTTAGCTAAATACATAATTAATTTAATTATGTGAGTATGTGTGTGATGTAATTAACTATGTGATAGTTGATTATTTATTAAATTAGAATGAGTTAACCATGAGGGTTAACCAATTATGTGGATTAGTTACATGTTAACTAATTTAGGTTATTATGATTGGATGTATATAGGAAGTGTTTAAGTACGTGGTTGAGTTAAGTAGCTTGCGTATAAGGCAAGTTTTCTAAACCCTGATCTTGTATAAATTTTATGCAAGTCTTCTAACCCTAAACTTGTTAATTCTATACAATTTCTTTGAGTTCATATATTCATTGTTGAGAATGTCCTTTCCATTTCTTTATTGGACAATTGTTTATTTAATTGAAATGATCTTAACTTATTGTTCAAGTAAGATCCAGTTTATTATTTTAAATGCTTTAAGTTTACTTCTAAAGCATATGTTAATTCATAATTCTTTTATTTATGAATTATTGAAAGTCGATTCAACTAATACTTAGTTAATGAACGTGAATTCTAAATTACCCTTGTAAGCTTATCCAAACCAATCTTTCTTTGGTGCGGACTTGAATTCAAATTACTGAGTTGAACAACCCTATTTACTAGGGGAAGTTACTACACATAGCGTTAAGATGTTTGTGCACAATACATGGTACAAAGGGCTGATCCGCCTACGTACGAGTTAAGGTCCATAGTCTTATTGACTGTTAAAGGTTTAAATAGAAATATTTATAACCTAGGACAAGAGTTCAAAGGTCTTATGACCCTCAGATAAATTTTATATTAGAATTTTAATGTTGATAGAGAATTATTATTTAATTCTTTATTATTGAAGCAAGTTAAGTTGTTCAGATTCTTTTAAAAGATATTCTTTCAAGTATTTATTATTGTTAAACTCCAGTGAGCTGTTGTTTGCTCACTCTTGCATTAAATAACAATTTTAATTAAGGTTGATAACGCTGATGCTCCGTCTACGAGTAAGGGCAAGGGAAAGCAAAGCAAGTGAAGAATTATTTTTATTTAATTGAGAATGATTGTAATAAGACTTTTACGACATGTTTTTATTCTGCACGTTATTGTTTCTGTCAAGGTTAGAGTAACCCTGGGATTGAGTTTAAGAAGGTTGTAACCCTTGTAAGGGAGATTTTATTATTTTGAATAAATGTTGTAATTTATTTTGAGATATATTGGGTAGATGTTTGTTATAGTTAGAAAGTGAACACCAAATAATGTGGAAACGAAGTACCCAGATTTGGGAGTGTCACAGGTTGGTATCAAAGCTGTAGGTTATGAAACCTTAGGTGGGAAAAAACCTTAGGTAGTAGCCTTATGGTAAGATCGAAAAGATAGATGTGATAGGTAAAAGATAATAAACTACCTTATGTGCTATGTGTTTACATTTTAGTATTCGAAGAGTGTCGATTCGATGTCACGTAATAATGAACTTTAAAATTCTTTTGTCAGGATGTCGAACGTTGGAGAACCTAGTCAGGCTAGAGAGGATGTACCTCAGATGCCTAGAGAGGAGCCCCGTGACATACATATTATCTGGGAGCAGCTGGTTTGGAGAGTGCCATCTCTAGTGATCACCGTAGCTGGTCGGGAGCGTGAGCTGACACCTATTCCAAAAGAAGAGGACAAGGACGAGTCTGAAGAGGAGGAGGAGGAGGAAGAGGATCCCGAAGAGGAATTCCCACCTCACTCTACTAGTGCTGAGATGTACGAGGCAGTCTACGATAGCAACGTGGAGCTTCATAGTCGAGTCAGAGAGCTCGAAGAAATCATTCAGCAGCGAGACGAGACGATCGAGGAAATGGCAAGTGACCTAGGAGATGCACAGTGGAACCTGATACATATGGAGGTTGATAGAGATGCTGCTCGATTTGAACTGGCCAAGCTGAAGCAAGACATCCAAGAGGAGTCGAGGAAGCGTGCCAGAGCTGAAGAGTCAAGCTTGAGAGCTAATCAATGAGCCGATCGAGCTGAAGATGAAGCTGAAGCCAAGAGGGCCAAGCTGAGGGAAACAGAGTATACTTTTCATACCGCTATAGAAAGAGCTTAGGACCGTGTTTTCTACTACCCAGCTCAGTTCCAAGGTTTACCGTGGTATGTGGTGGACCAAAGAACGACATTTCAGGTAATAGAAGAGGAACGCAGAGAGGCTGTGCGACGTATTAATATGCCTAGGCAGTGGCAGTAGCAGTAGCAGTAGTAGTAATAGTAGTAGCAGTAGTAGTAGAGCTTTTGTTTGTGTGTTGCTTTTTGTAGTAAATAAAGTAAATCCCATAATTTGAGATAAGAATGGGATAAGTTAATAATGTAATCCTGCAACTTTTCCAATTCAGGAAGGATTATGTAAATGGCAGAAATGCTATCTGATTGATGTTTTTAAACTACGACTAATGAATAAAAGAAGTTTATTGATGTGCTATGTGTTCTATGTGAACTAAGTTATTCGAACGTTTAAGTATGAACTTGAATATTTAAAAATTGAATAAAGGGTCTAATAATAATATTTTCTTAACAGAAAATGCCTTCTAGAAGAAGAATAACACTTTAAAACCCCGAGGGTGCGACGAACAACAACTATAACGATGGGACGACTCCCAACTCGGTTCAGCAGTTGGTGAACCTATTGATAGGAGCTCTTGCAAATCAGCCGCAAGTGCAGGGTACTACGTTCAAGGAATTCAAGGATGTAGAATCTCCTAAATTCAAAGGATTGACTAACCCTATTAAGGCTCAGACGTGGGTTCTGGAAATGGAGAAGGTATTCGACGTAGCCAGAGTAGGTGAAGACCAGAAGACACCATTCGCGACTTTCATGTTAAAGTCGGATGCTAGTTTTTGGTGGCAGGCTAACAGGACCCAAGAGGGAGAGGGAGTTATCACGTGGGAACGTTTCAAGGAAATGTTCTACGAGGTGTACTTTCCAGCGAGTTCCCAGGACCAGATGGAGGTCCAATTTCTAGAGCTTAAGCAAGGGGGGATGATGGTGTCTGAGTATGCCGCTAAGTTCAACGAGTTGGCCAGGTTCGCTACATACCAGGTCAGCACTGACGCTAGGAAGGTGAGAAGTTTTGAACGGGGACTGAAGCCCTGGCTCTACAGCAAGGTTTCCATGTTCCAGCTAAACACATTTGCGACTATGCTAGAGAAGGCCATACTTGCTGAAGGAGGAAGCGAATCGGTGACGAAGTTCAACCAAGATAAGAAGAAGAAGAATGAGGTAGAAACCAAGACTGGGGGTAGCAGCGCTGTAAACCAGAAGAGGAAGTGGTCTGATTGGGAGTCTGCAAGGAAGCCAGCAGAAGAGGAAGTTTGAAGCATGTGCTACATGCGGTAAGAATCACACTGGCGTGTGCATGAAGGGGAAGCGGGTGTGCTTCAACTGTGGTCAGGAAGGCCACATTGCACCTAATTGCCCAAACTCGAAGAAGGGAGCTTGCTTTATATATGGATCCAAAGATAACATGGCTCGCAACTGCCCTAAGAAGCTGACGGCAGGGTCAACAGGGAGCAGAGGGAATGGAAGCGGCAGTACCGTTACTATCACTGCACCATTGCAAGCTGTTCGACCCACTGCACGGACATTTAATATGACAGTGCAAGATGCTGTGCAATCAAAAGACGCGGGGTCAGGTATTATTCTGGTCAATAGTATAAATGCATATGTATTATTTAATTCGGGTGCTACTTGTTCATTCATATCTGATGATTTTGCTAAAATCCTAGACTTACCTGTAGAAGAGTTAGTTTACCCTTTGAACATAGAGATTGCGAATAGGGAGGTTATTCCTGTTAGGAGCGTTTATAAGAACTATAGATTGGACTTTAAGGGTCAGGAGCTTAGAGTAGATTTGATTCCGATTAAACTTGGGGAATTCGATGTCATTCTGGGTATGGACTGGTTGTTCAACCATGGGGCGATAATCGACTGTCAGAAGAAGTCGGTAAACCTTACGACTCCATCGAAGTTAGTGTTCTATGGTAGCAAATTGCCTAGACAAGCGGGTTGTCTGACGGTTATGCAAGCCAAGAAACTTCTGATGCAAGGCTATGTGGGATATCTAGCCTACATAGTAGATACGCGTAAGGAAAGCCCGAAGGTGGAGGAGATATCGGTAGTTAAGGAGTTTGTGGACGTTTTTTCGAGCGATTTGCTAGTACTTCCGCCAGATAGGGAGATAGAGTTCGTGATCGATCTAGCGCCGGGAACTGCTCCGATTTCAAAGGCTCCGTACAGAATGGCTCCTGTCAAGATGAAGGAATTGATGGTTCAACTACAAGAATTACTGGACAAGAAGTATATTCAACCGAGCGTTTCGCCATGGGGAGCGCCTGTTTTATTCGTGAAGAAGAAGGATGGGTCGATGCGTCTTTGCATTGATTATAGGGAGTTGAATAAAGTTACGATCAAGAATAGGTATCCTTTACCTAGGATCGATGACATAATTGATCAGTTGAAGGGTGCGAAGTACTTCTCAAAAATCGATTTGAGAAGCGGATATCATCAATTAAAGGTGAGGAAGGAAGATATACCTAAAACGGGTTTTTAGAACTCGATATGGTCATTACGAGTTCTTGGTGATGTTATTTGGTCTCACGAATGCCCCAGCTGCATTTATGGACTTAATGAACAGGGTGTTCAAGCCACTTCTGGACAAGTTCATGGTAGTGTTCATAGATAACATCCTGGTTTATTCCAAGATCGAGGAGGAATATGCTGAACACTTGCGACTAACCTTAGAAGCCCTGAGATGAGAGAATCATTACGCTAAATTCTTGAAATACGAATTCTGGTTGGAACGTGTGCAATTTCTTGGCCACGTGATGGACAAGGATGGTATTTCGATAGATCCGTCGAAGGTTGAAGCTGTTATGAGTTGGGAACAGCAAAAGACGCCATCTGAAGTGAGGAGTTTCTTGGGATTGGCAGGTTATTACCGTAGATTTATCCAAGACTTTTCTAGAATCGCAACTCCGTTGACAAATTTGACTCGTAAAACGGTTAAATTTGTTTGGACGAAGAAATGTGAGGAAAGTTTTCAAGAGCTGAAGAAGAGGCTGAGTACTGCGCCTGTATTGTCTTTACCGGATAGTTCGGAGAATTTTGTAGTATATAGCGATGCCTCACAAAAAGGATTAGGCTGTGTGTTGATGCAGAGCGACAAAGTCATTGCCTATGCGTCACGTTAGCTAAAGGATTATGAGATGGGGTATCAGACCCATGATCTAGAATTGGCGGCAGTAGTGTTTGCCCTAAAGATTTGGAGGCACTACTTACATGGAGAAAAGTGTGCAATATACACAGATCACAAGAGTCTGAAGTATATATTTACCCGGAAGGATTTGAACATGCGCCATAGAAGATGGTTGGAACTGATTAAAGACTACGATTGTGAGATACTTTACCATCCGGGTAAAGCTAACGTTGTCGCCCACGCTTTGAGCAGGAAAGATCGGGAGAAACTGAACATGTTAACTGATCAGGATCAGTTGATAGAACAGATGGCTAGATTGGAGTTGGAGGTGAAGCTTCCGAAAGAATCGGATGAGAAGTTGTTTCAAGTAACCACTGGTTCTACTCTAGTAGACAAAGTGAAAGAAGCACAACTTCACGATGAAGAATGTAAGAAGATTTGGAGGAGGATAACCGATGGCGAAGAGTTCAAGTTCAAGATCGATAATGAAGGTCTGTTACGGTTTAAAGGTAGAATCTGGGTACCACCAGTACCTGAGGTCAAAGAGGAGATTCTGAGCGAAGCTCATAGTTCTAGATATTCTATTCACCCTGGGAGTACGACGATGTACCAGGATCTTAGACATCATTTTTGGTGGCCGAATATAAAGAGGGACATTGCGAAATGCATTGCGAAGTGCTTGACGTGTTAGAAAGTCAAAGCAGAACACCAGAAATCGAGTGGTTTGCTACAACCGTTAGAAATTCCAGAGTGGAAGTGGGAGCACATCACGATGGATTTTGTGGTAGGTCTTCCAACGACTTAGAAGGGATTTGATGCGATATGGGTTATAATGGATCAACTTACGAAATTAGCACACTTTTTGCCGATCAGGGTTAAATACAACCTGGATAAGCTAGCGAAGCTGTACGTGAAGGAAGTCATTTCTAGACACTGTGTTCCGGTGTCAAATGTGTCCGACAGAGATTCACGTTTTACGTCTAATTTCTGGAAGCGATTGCAAGAATGTCTGGGAACGCAATTGCGAATGAGTACGGCGTATCATCCTCAGACTGATGGACAGAGCGAGAGAATGATTCAGACGCTTGAGGATATGCTGAGGGCTTGTGTGATGGACTTCAAAGGAAGCTGGGAGGATCATCTACCGTTGGTGGAATTTTCTTACAACAATAGTCATCATGCGAGTATTGGCATGCCGCCTTACGAAGCGTTATACGGAAGAAAATGCAGAACTCCTTTGTGATGGGATGAAGTCGGTGAACGTCAATTGTTGGGACCAGAATTGGTACAACAAACCGTCGAAATTGTGAATCTGATCAGAACGAGAATAGTTGCTGCTCAAGACAGATAGAAGAAGTATGCCGATCTTCATCGACAAAATCGAGAATTCTTACCAGAAATTTTCGTGTTCTTGAAAGTATCTCCCTAGAAGGGGAAGATTCGATTTGGTAAGAAGGAAAAGCTAAGTGCCAGATTTATTGGACCTTTTGAGGTGTTGCGAAAAGTTGGCAAGGTAGCTTACGAGATTGCAGTACCTCCGGAGCTCATATACATAATGTCTTCTATATTTCTGTGTTAAGACCTTTCAAGCATGATTATAAACATGTAATAGAATTTGAAGCTTTACAATTTGATAAAGACTTAACATATGAAGAAGTGCATGTTCAAATAGTTGATAGAAAGGAACAAGTACTTAGGAATAAAGTGATACCTTCTGTTCAGGTAATCTGGAGGAACCACGGTGCTGAAGAAGCTACGTGGGAACTCGAAGATGTTATGATGGAATCTTATCCGCATTTATTTGATTAGTTTTGTGTAACCCCTTATATACTGATTCTAGGGACAGAATCCTTTTAAGGGGGAAGAATGTAATAGACGAGAATTTTTATGTGTGATTCTGGGGACAGAATCCTTTTAAGGAGGGAAGATTGTAACGATTGTGATTTTATATAATAATTTTAAATATTTATTGAGTTAAATAAATATTTTATGTGATTTATTTATAGATGTAATTAAGTGTTATATATTCAAAGGATTGACTAACCCTATTGAGGCTCAGACGTGGGTTATGGAAATGGAGAAGGTATTCGACGTAGCCAGAGTAGGTGAAGACCAGAAGACAGCATTCGCGGCTTTCATGTTGAAGTCGGATGCTAGTTTTTGGTGGCAGGCTAACAAGACCCGAGAGGGAGAGGGAGTCATCACGTGGGAACGTTTCAAGGAAATGTTCTACGAGGTGTACTTTCCAGTGAGTTCCCA
The DNA here is from genome assembly GCA_020205555.1 of Panax stipuleanatus. NCBI lineage: Eukaryota > Viridiplantae > Streptophyta > Magnoliopsida > Apiales > Araliaceae > Panax > Panax stipuleanatus. The sequence goes on along the minus strand of JAINUT010001436.1, from coordinate 261,131 downwards.
GGACCAGATGGAGGTCCAGTTTCTAGAGCTTAAGCAAGGGGGGATGACGGTGTCCGAGTATGCCACTAAGTTCAACGAGTTGGCCAGGTTCACTACATACCAGGTCAGCACTGACGCTAGGAAGGCGAGAAGGTTTGAGCGGGGACTAAAGCCCTGGCTCTATAGCAAGGTTTCCATGTTCCAGCTGAACACATTTGTAGCTGTTCTAGAGAAGGCCATACTTGCTGAAGAAGGAAGTAAAGCGGTGACGAAGTTCAACCAAGATAAGAAGAAGAAGAATGAGGTAGAAACCAAGACTGGGGGTAGCAGCGTTGTGAACCAGAAGAGGAAGTGGTCTGATAATACCTTTGCTGGGAGTTAGCAAAGAAGCCAACAGAAGAGGAAGTTCGAAGCATGTGCTACATGCGGTAAGAATCACACTAGCGTGTGCATGAAGGGGAAGCAGGTGTGCTTCAACTGTGGTCAGGAAGGCCACATTGCACCTAATTTCCCAAACTCGAAGAAGGGAGCTTGCTTTACATGTGGATCCAAAGATCACATGGTTCGCAACTGCCCTAAGAAGCTGACGGCAGGGTCAACAGGGAGCAGACGGAATGGAAGCGGCAGTACCATTACTATCGCTGCACCATTGCAAGCTATTCGACCCACTGCACAGACATTTAATATGACAGTGCAGGATGATGTGCAATCAAAAGACGTGGTATCAGGTATTATTCTGGTCAATAGTATAAATGCATATGTATTATTTGATTCGGGTGCTACTTGTTCATTCATATCTGATGATTTTGCTAAAATCCTAGACTTACCTGTAGAAGAGTTAGTTTACCCTTTGAACATAGAGATTGCGAATAGGGAGGTTATTCCTGTTAGGAGCGTTTATAAGAACTATAGATTGGATGTTAAGGGTCAGGAGCTTAGAGTAGATTTAATTCCGATTAAACTTAGGGAATTCGATGTCATTCTGGGTATGGACTGGTTGTTCAACCATGGGGCGATAATCTACTGTCAGAAGAAGTCGGAAAACCTTACAACTCCGTCAAAGTTAGTGTTCTATGGTAGCAAATCGCCTTGTCAAGTGGGTTGTCTGACGGTTATGCAAGCCAAGAAACTTCTGACGCAAGGCTGTGTGGGATATCTAGCCTGCATAGTAGATACGCGTAAGGAAAGCCCGAAGGTGGAGGAGATATCGGTAGTCAAGGAGTTTGTGGACGTTTTTCCGAGCGATTTGCCAGGACTTCTGCCAGATAGGGAGATAGAGTTCGTGATCGATCTAGCGCCGGGAACTGCTCCAATTTCAAAGGCTACGTACAGAATGGCTCCAGTTGAGATGAAGGAACTGATGGTTTAACAACAAGAACTACTGGACAAGAAGTATATTCAACCGAGCATTTCGTCGTGGGGAGCGCCAATTTTATTCGTGAAGAAGAAGGATGGGTCGATACGTCTTTGCTTTGATTATAGGGAATTGAATAAAGTTACGATCAAGAATAGATATCCTTTACCTAGGATCGATGACTTGTTTGATCAGTTGAAGGGTGCGAAGTACTTCTCGAATATTAATTTGAGAAGCGGGTATCATCAATTGAAGGTGAGGAAGGAAGATATACCTAAAACGGCTTTTAGAACTCGATATGGTCATTATGAGTTTTTGGTGATGTCATTTGGTCTCACGAATGCCCCAGCTACATTTATGGACTTGATGAATAGGGTGTTCAAGCCATTTCTTGACAAGTTCGTGGTAGTGTTCATAGATGACATCCTGGTTTATTCCAAGATCGAGGAGGAACATGCTGAACCTTTACGACTAACCTTAGAAGCCCTGAGACGAGAGAAGTTTTATGCTAAATTCTCGAAATGCAAATTCTGGTTAGAACGTGTGCAATTTCTTGGACACGTGATCGACAAGGATGGTATTTCGGTAGATCCGTCGAAGGTTGAAGCTGTTATGACTTGGGAACAGCCGAAGACGCCGTCCGAAGTGAGGAGTTTCTTGGGATTGGCAGGTTATTATCGTAAATTTATCCAAGACTTTTCTAAAATCGCAACTCCGTTGACGAATTTGACTCGTAAAATGGTTAAATTTGTTTGGACGGAGAAATATGAGGAAAGTTTTCAAGAGCTGAAGAAGAGGCTGAGTACTGCGCCTGTATTGTCTTTACCGGATAGTTCGGGGAATTTCGTAGTATATAGCGTTGCCTCACATAAAGGATTAGGTTGTGTGTTAATGCCGAGCGGCAAAGTCATTGCCTATGCGTTACGTCAGCTAAAGGATTATGAGAAGGGGTATCCGACCCATGATCTAGAATTGGCGGCGGTAGTGTTTGCCCTAAAGATTTGGAGGCACTACTTATATGGAGAAAAGTGTGCAATATACACAGATCACAAGAGTCTGAAGTATATATTTACCCATAAGGATTTGAACATGCGCCAAAGAAGATGGTTGGAACTGATTAAAGACTACGATTGCGAGATACTTTACCATCCGGGTAAAGCTAATGTTGTCGCCCACGCTTTGAGCAGGAAAGCTCGGGAGAAACTGAACATGTTAACTGATCAGGATCAGTTGATAGAACAGATGGCTAGATTGGAGTTGGAGGTGAAGCTTCCGAAAGAATCGGATGAGAAGTTGTTTCAAGTAACCACTGGTTCTACTCTAGTAGACAAAGTGAAAGAAGCACAACTTCACGATGAAGAATGTAAGAAGATTTAGAGAGGATAACCGATGGTGAAGAGTTCAAGTTCAAGATCGATAATGAAGGTCTGTTACGGTTTGAAGGTAGAATCTGGGTATCGCCAGTACCTGAGGTCAAAGAGGAGATTCTGAGAGAAGCTCGTAGTTCTAGATATTCTATTCACCCTGGGAGTACGAAGATGTACCAGGATCTTAGACATCATTTTTGGTGGTCGAATATGAAAAGGGATGTTGCGGAATGCGTTGCGAAGTGCTTGACGTGTCAGAATGTCAAAGTAGAACACCAGAGACCGAGTGGTTTGCTACAACCGTTAGAGATTCCAGAGTGGAAGTGGGAGCACATCACGATCTATTTTGTGGTAGGTCTTCCAACGACATAGAAGGGATTTGATGCGATATGGGTTATAGTGTATCGACTGACGAAGTCAGCCCACTTTTTGCCAATCAGGGTTAAGTACAACCTGGATAAGCTAGCGAAGCTATACGTGAAAGAAATTATTTCTCGACATGGTGTTCCGGTGTCGATTGTGTCCGACAGAGATCCGCGTTTTACGTCAAATTTCTGGAAGCGTTTGCAAGAAGGTATGGGAACGCAATTGCGAATGAGTACAGCGTATCATCCTCAGACTGATGGACAAAGCGAAAGAACAATTCAGACACTTGAGGATATGCTGAGAGCTTGTGTGATGGACTTCAAAGGAAGCTGGGAGGATCATCTACCATTGGTGGAGTTCGCCTACAACAATAGTTATTATGCGAGTATTGGCATGCCGCCTTACGAAGCATTATACGGCAGAAAATGAAGAACACCTTTGTGCTGGGATGAAGTCGGCGAACGTCAATTGTTGGGACCAGAATTGGTACAACAAACCGCCGAAATTGTGAAGCTGATCAGAACGAGATTAGTTGCTGCTCAAGACATACAGAAGAAGTATGCCGATTTACATCGACAGAACAGAGAATTCTTACCAGGAAGTTTTTTGTTCCTAAAAGTATCTCCCTAGAAGGGGAAAATTCGATTCGGTAAGAAGGGGAAGCTGAGTCCCCGATTTATTGGACCTTTTGAGGTGTTGCAAAAAGTTGGCGAGGTAGCTTAAGAGATTGCATTACCTCCGGAGCTCGAGAATATACATAAGTCTTCCATATTTCTGTGTTAAGACCTTACAAGCATGATTATAAACATGTAATAGAATATGAACCTTTACAATTTGATAAAGACTTAACATATGAAGAAGTGCCTGTTCAAATAGTTGATAGAAAGGAATAAGTACTTAGGAATAAAGTGATACCTTCTGTTAAAGTAATCTGGAGGAACCACAGTGCTGAAGAAGCTACGTGGGAACTCGAAGATGTTATGATGGAATCTTATCCGCATTTATTTGATTAGTTTTGTGTAACCCCTTATATACTGATTCTGGGGGCAGAATCCTTTTAAGGGGGGAAGAATGTAATAGACGAGAATTTTTATGTGTGATTCTGGGGACAGAATCCTTTTAAGGAGGGAAGATTGTAACGATTGAAATTTTATATAATAATTTAAATATTTATTGAGTTAAATAAATATTTTATGTGATTTATGTATAGAGTTAAATAAATAAATTATGTGATTTATGGAGTGATTCAATTAAGTGTTATATATTAATTAAATGAATGTGTAATATTTATTTAATTAATGTATATTAATGTTATATTATAGTTCAAATTTAATTGAGATAATTGAATTAGATGATTTATGTGATGAAGTGTTACATGAATTATAATTAGCGAGTAATTATAATTATGTGGTAAATTTTATGTGATTTATTGATGTTAAATTTTAATTGATTAAATTAGTTGTTTAATATTTAATTGATTAAAATATGACATTAAAGTATGTGTTAAAATAATTTGTTAAAATAAAAGAAAAGAATTTTAAATTATTTTACCAAACATGGCCTTAGTACTAATAATCTGTTTTTAAAAATAATATTGTTTTGGCCAAACAAGCCTTAAGGTTTTTCAAATTCAAATAGTTGTAACTTATATAATAATATGTATCTATTATATATCTTAAGTAATTAACAGTTACATATATATCATTAGTATACGTATATTATATCAGTTATAATATATCTACTACGTTAATTCTAATCCTAAGTCTAACTAAGAACTAAGAAGGAAAGAGAGCAGAGAAAAGGAAGAGCAGAGAAGAGTTAGAGAAGAAGAGAAAAGAGGAAGAAGAATTGCTAAAATTGAACTCACATCACCTTCTCTTTCAATCTATTAACAAAAGGTATTGTCTATAATCTCTAATTATTATAGAACTCAATCTATATGTTCCTTTTATTTTATTCTCTGTCAAAAGTTGAGTTTTCATGGAAGTGTGTAACCATAAATTATATATATATATGTATTGTGTTCATGTGTTATATTATTTGTGATTGTATGCTATAAAGGATTTTCAGAAATCAAATGGTTGTTAAAATATGTTTTAATGGAAAATTGATGTTCTTGAGAGTTCCTATGTTTTGGTTGAGTTTTAGAATGAAAACTTATGAAACTTTTATGTAATAATATGCATGTTTAAAATTGTCTATGATGCTATCTTCAATCATGAATATAATGCATGTGTTATAATTTTAATTGGTGGAGAAATTTTTTTACAGTAAATTGTTTTGGGGAAAAATATGAGTTTTATAAAAAGGTTAAAATTGAGTTTTTAAAACTTTTGATTTTCGTTAGATAAATTATGTGATTAGTATCATATATATAGCATGAGTATTACTGCATATGTATGCTTTACGTTGTCTGTGTTGCTGTGTGTTGCCGATTGTTGGCATGTGGGGGATGAACAGTGAAACAGGGTGCCGTTGCTGTCTGCCTCTGCCCGCGTTCCGGCGCAGCTGTGCCGACAACAAAGGTAGAGGTGGCGCAGCTGCGCCTGCTGAGTTTCCCAGGTTTGACACCTACGCAGCTGCGCCGGTGTCAAGGCAAAGGGTGGCGCAGCTACGCCTTTGCCTGAGCAGAGGCAGTGAATGTTAGCTAATTGTGCAGTGTTGTTTTTGAACCTAGTTTAATTATGCTATGACAGTGAGCATATATATAGTTGCTACAACATTTCGTTAATATAAATTTGACATATTGTATATAGTATTTAAATTGTGAATTTTAATGGTTTAATTGGAATATGAATTACTTAATTATAATTTGAATAATTATAATTATGATTAAATTTTAATTTGGTTAAATTATAATGAATAAAGGTTGATTTATTAGATGTTAACTTAAATTATAATTTATGTAATTATAATTTAATAAATGCATGTTTAATTATGGATTTTTAATTTATAATTGCATGATTAATTATAATTTGTGTAATTATAATGAATGATATAGTTTAATTAACTATTAATTATGAATTTGTGATAATTTAAGAGGTAATTATAATTGAGTAATTATAATTTGATTGAGTGTTTGAATTATAATTATTTAATTATAATTTAGCTAATTACATAATTAATTTAATTATGTGAGTATGTGTGTGATGTAATTAACTATGTGATAGTTGATTATTTATTAAATTAGAATGAGTTAACCATGAGGGTTAACCAATTATGTGGATTAGTTACATGTTAACTAATTTAGGTTATTATGATTGGATGTATATAGGAAGTGTTTAAGTACGTGGTTGAGTTAAGTAGCTTGCGCATAAGGCAAGTTTTTTAAAACCTGATCTTGTAGTAATTTTATGCAAATTTTATAAACCCTGATCTTGTATTAATTTTATGCAAGTCTTTTAACCCTAAACTTGTTAATTCTATACAATTTTTTTGAGTTCATATATTCATTGTTGAGAATGTCCTTTCCATTTCTATATTGGACAATTGTTTATTTAATTGAAATGATCTTAACTTATTGTTCAAGTAAGATCCAGTTTATTATTTTAAATGCTTTAAGTTTACTTCTAAAACATATGTTAATTCATAATTCTTTTATTTATGAATTATTGAAAGTCGATTCAACTAATCCTTAGTTGATGAACGTGAATTCTAAATTACCCTTGTAAGCTTATCCAAACCAAAGTTTCTTTGGTGCGAACTTGAATTCAAATTACTGAGTTGAACAACCCTATTTACTAGGGGAAGTTACTACGCATAGCGTTAAGATATTTGTGCACAATACATGGTACGAAGCGCTGATCCCCCTAAGTACGAGTTAAGGTCCATAGTCTTATTGACTGTTAAAGGTTTAAATAGAAATATTTATAACCTAGAACAAGAGTTCAAAGGTCTTATGACCCTCAGATAAATTCTATATTCGAATTTTAATGTTGATAGAGAATTATTATTCAATTCTTTATTATTGAAGCAAGCTAAGTTGTTCAGATTCTTTTAAAAGATATTCTTTCATGTATTTATTGTTGTTAAACTCCAGTGAGCTGTTGTTTGTTCACTCTTGCATTAAATAATAATTTCAGTTAAGGTTGATAACGCTGATGCTCCGTCTACGAGTAAGGGCAAGGGAAAGCAAAGCAAGTGAAGAATTATTTTTATTTAATTCAAAATGATTGTAATAAGGCTTTTACGGCATGTTTTTATTCCGCACATTATTGTTTATATCAAGGTTAGAGTAACCCTGGGATTGAGTTTGAGAAGGTTGTAACCCTTGTATTAAGGGAGATTTTATTGTTTTGAATAAGGGTTGTAATTTATTTTGAGATATATTAGGTAGATGTTTGTTATAGTTAGAAAGTGAACACCAAATTATGTGAAAACGAAGTACCCGGATTTGGGGGTGTCACAGGTTCACTAAAGTTTAACAATTCTTCACTTGCTTTGCTTTCCCTTGCCTTTACTCGTAGACGGAGCATCAGCGTTATCAACCTTAATTGAAATTGTTATTTAATGCAAGAGTGAGCAAACAACAGCTCACTGGAGTTTAACAATAATAAATACTTGAAAGAATATCTTTTAAAAGAATCTTAACAACTTAGCTTGCTTCAATAATAAAGAATTGAATAATAATTCTCTATCAACATTAAAATTCTAATATATAATTTATTTGAAGGTCATAAAACCTTTGAACTCTTGTCCTGGGTTACAAATATTTCTATTTAAACCTTTAATAGTCAATAAGACTATGGACCTTAACTCGTACTTAGGGGGATCAGCCCTTCGTACCATGTATTGTGCACAAATATCTTAACGCTATGCGTAGTAACTTCCCCTAGTAAATAGGGTTGTTCAACTCAGTAATTTGAATTCAAGTCCGCACCAAAGAAAGTTTGGTTTGGATAAGCTTACAAGAGTAATTTAGAATTCATGTTCATCAACTAAGGATTAGTTGAATCTACTTTCAATAATTCATAAAGAAAAGAATTATGAATTAACATATGCTTTAGAAGTAAACTAAAAGCATTTAAAATAATAAACTGGATCTTACTTGAACAATAAGTTAAGATCATTTCAATTAAATAAACAATTGTCCAATACAGAAATGGAAAGGACATTCTCAACAACGAATATATGAACTCAAAGAAATTGTATAGAATTAACAAATTTAGGGTTAGAAGACTTACATAAAATTAATACAAGATCAGGGTTTAGAAAACTTGCATAAAATTACTACAAGATCAGGGTTTAAAAAACTTGCCTTATGGGCAAGCTATTTAACTCAACCACGTACTTAAACACTTCCTATAGACATCCAATCATAATAACCTAAATTAGTTAACATGTAACTAATTCACATAATTGGTTATCCCTCATGGTTAACTCATTCTAATTTAATAAATAATCAACTATCACATAGTTAATTACATCACACACATACTCACATAATTAAATTAATAATGTATTTAGCTAAATTATAATTAAACAATTATAATTCAAACACTCAATCAAATTATAATTACTCAATTATAATTACCTCTTAAATTATCACAAATTCATAATTAATAGTTAATTAAACTATATCATGCATTATAATTACACAAATTATAATTAATCATGTAATTAAAAATTTAAAACTCATAATTAAACATGCATTTATTAAATTATAATTACGTAAATTATAATTTAAATTAACATCTAATAAATCAACCTTTATTCATTATAATTTAACCAAATTAAAATTTAATCATAATTATAATTATTCAAATTATAATTAAGTAATTCATATTCCAATTAAACCATTAAAATTCACAATTTAAATACTATATACATTATGTCAAATTTATATTAACGAAGTGTTGTAGCGACTAGATACATGCTCACTATCATAGCATAAATAAACTAGGTTCAAAAACAACACTGCACAATTAGCTAACCTTCACTGCCTCTGCTCAGGCAAAGGCGCAGCTGCGCCACCCTTTGCCTTAACACCAGCGCAGTTGCGCAGGTGTGAAACCTGGGAAACTCAGCAGGCGCAGCTGCGCCACCTCTACCATTGTGTCCAGCGCAGCTGCGCCGGAACGCGGGCAGAGGTAGACAGCCACGGCATCCTGCTTCACTGTTCATCCCCCACATGCTAACAATCGGCAACACACAGCAACACAGACAACCTAGAGCATACATATGTAGTAACACTCATGCTATATATATATGATACTAATCACAGAATTTGTCTAACGAAAATCAAAGGTTTTAAAAACTCAATTTTGACATTTTTATAAAACTCATATTTTTCCCCAAAATAATTTATTGTAAAAAAATTTCTCCACCAAGTAAACTTATAACAGATGCATTATATTCATGATTGAAGATAGCATCATAAACAATTTTAAACATGCATATTACTACATAAAATTTTCATAAGTTTTCATTCTAAAACTCAACCAAAACATAGGAACTCTCAAGAACATCAATTTTCCATTAAAACATATTTTAACAACCATTTGATTTCTGAAAATCCTTTACAGCATACAATCACCAATAATAACACTTGAACACAATACATATATATAAAATTTATGGTTACACACTTCCATTAAAACTCAACTTTTGACAGAGAATAAAATACAAGGAACATATAGATTGAGTTCTATAATAATTAGATATTATAGATAATACATTTTGTTAATAGATTGAAAGAGAAAGTGATGTGAGTTCAATTTTAGCAATTTTTCTTCCTCTTTTCTCTTCTTCTCTAACTCTTCTCTGCTCTTCCTTTTCTCTGCTCTCTTTTCTTTTTAGTTCTTAGTTAGACTTAGGATTAGAACTAATGTAGTAGATATATTATAACTGATATAATATACGTATACTAATGATATATATGTAACTGCTAATTACTTAAGATATATAATAAATACATATTATTATATAAGTTATAACTATTTGAATTTGAAAAACCTTAAGGCTTGTTTGGCCAAAACAACATTATTTTTAAAAACAGATTATTATTACCAAGGCCATGTTTGGTAAAATAATTTAAAATCCTTTTCTTTTATTTTAACAAATTATTTTAACACATACTTTAATGTCATATTTTAATCAATTAAATATTAAACAACTAATTTAATCAATTAAAGTTTAACATCAATAAATCACATAAAATTTATCACATAATTATAATTACTCGCTAATTATAATTCATGTAACACTTCATCACATAATTCATCTAATTCAATTAAATTAGAACTATAATATAACATTAATATACATTAATTAAATAAATATTACACATTCATTTAATTAATATATAACACTTAATTAAATAACTCCATAAATCACATAATTTATTTATTTAACTCTATAAATAAATCACATAAAATATTTATTTAACTCAATAAATATTTAAAATTATTATATAAAATCACAATCGTTACAATCTCCATCTCTTCTCCCAATTCAAATTAGAAAGGGTATCATCTTAACCCTTATAGTTATAGAATCAATTTATATATTTTTATTATATGTTAAATTAGGTTTTCATGGAAATTGTATAATCGTGGATTTTATATGTATATGATGTATTCATATGTAATTGTATGCCATAAAAGGAGTTTCGTGTTCAATTGTCTCAAACATAAGTTTTTAAAGTTCTGTTCTTCAATAGTTTTAGAATTTTCTGTAAAAATCTTTGTGTGAAAGTTCTTGATTTTGATATATGTATGGGATGTGTACATATATATATATATATATATATATATTTTTACATATGATTTTTATAGTGGTTTAAGTGTTTAACTTCACAAAGATATGATGAACATGGAGAAATCATGTTCATAGTGTTTTATTATGAAGTTATGTTAAAAATAGTTCTTAAATTATCAAAGAAATTGATGAAAGCATGAAGTTATGTGTAATATGTGATATAGCATGACTATATATGAGTTATATGGTTGTTTTAACAAATCAATTCATGAAATTTTGATAAACAAGAATGATTGTGTTCATAGTGATTTTTTGTAAATTAATTTCTTAAAAAATGGCTATTGAAACTATCAAATTGATGTTTGATTATGGGTTATTGTTGAAATTAATCATGTATTATGATAGTATGTTAAGAATAGAAGTTATTACAATTGGAATTATTTAAATTGATTGAAAAACGAATTCGTAGTAGCAATTTTCGTCTAGAACGCTTAATATTGTAGTTTTCTTCAAAAATCATGAAATCTTAATTTTGATTATGTGATGTATGGATTTGATATGTTATGATCATGTTAAAGAGGTTAAAATATTGTTTGTATCAAGTTTCATATTTATCATGTTGGGAAAAATCGAATTCGGTGTGAAGGAATAAGCCAAATTGGCTCATTTCTCCACCAGTTCGCGAACTGGGATGTGCACCAGGGGTGACCCACCCCAGCTGGGCTATTAGGCCTGGAGGACCCGCCCCAGCGGGGGTTCCTGCTATCCGAGAAAGTTGGTTTTTGGTTTTTGAGTTTTCATGCCCCGTTTGTTTAGCTAACTTATTTCTATGACTTGATAAGTGTAATAGGTAATAAGATAACATGTTTTTGATGTATTTAAGATAGATTGAAGTGTTATGTAAATGTCTTACATGTGTTTGAGTGTGTTATTTTCCTTAGGCACAGAACACGATTCATTGCGTTATAAGCTTATGAATGTATGTTGTGAATGTAGACTCGCGTATTTGACTAGTTAGCAACCTATATTGTAAACAACGTTGTGAGTTGGACTTGAGTATGAAGTTCGACGGTTTAAACGTTGTAGTTGGATACTAATAGATGTTTTGAACGTAATGCAATGTGTAGGGTAATTGTGGAAGTGGTTAAAGTTATTAAAGTGTAGCTTGAGCTTGAGGCTAGTTTCCTATCTCTAATCTTATTATTGTGCAAGTTTTCTTATTCTTATTCTCTTATGTTAAGCTAGTTTCCATTTCGAAACTTGTTATTTACCTTGTACAAGCTTTGTTGTATTCTATTATTCCTAATGCTCAAATATTGAAGTATTATTGAGGTATTGTGATCTTGACTTAGTTGTTCAAACAAGATCTACTTATTCTTTCAATTGCTTTGAGTTATTTCTAAAGCATGCCTATCTATTATGTAGTTTATTGTCATATCTTATAATTGGTTCATGGTTCTTATATTATTGAACTATTAAAGTACTGTGAGTCGATTCAACTACTCCTAGTTGATGATAGTTGAAACTCCAAAGTTCCTTTACCTATCCAAACCAAACTTTCTTTGGTGCGGACTTGTATTCAATTATTGAGAATGAACAACCCTAATTACTAGGGGACATTTATGCGAAAGCGTTAAGATGGTTGTGCACAATTCATGGTACAAAGGGTTGATCCCCTTGAGTACGAGTTAAAGGTCCATAGTCCTATTGACTGTTAAAGGTTTAAATAGAAATATTTATAACCTAGGACATAGTTCAAGGTCTTATGACTCTCAGATGATTCTATATTTGAATTCTACGTATAGATGAAAGAATTATAATTCAATTCTTTATTTTGATGAAAGTAAAGTTATTCGAACTCTTTTGAAACTACTCACTTATAACTTATCACTGTTGTATTTCTAAGTGAGCTTTTGTTTGCTCACTCTTGCATGTTTTGCCACCCCTTGCAGTTGAGACCAAGAATGTTGACATACCGTCAACAAGTAAAGGAAAAGAAAAGATAAACAAGTGAAGGCTTGTTATTTCAAGTTTCTTTTGTAATAAGTCTTAGTTGACAATGTTTTATATTTCCGTATATATTTGATTGATGTTAAGGTTTAGGTAACCCTGGGATTTTATTCGGACAAGTTATAATCCTTTATCAAAGAAGATTTTATTTAAGTATTATGAAGGTTGTAATTTACTTTGAAATTCTTTATTACTGGGTAGATGTATGTTTTAAATTAGAAAGTGAACACCACATCATGTGGAAACGAAGTACCCGGATTTGGGCGTGTCACAGGACATTTATGCGAAAGCGTTAAGATGGTTTTGCACAATTCTTGGTACAAAGGGTTGATCCCCCTGAGTACGAGTTAAAGGTCCATAGTCTTATTGACTGTTAAAGGTTTAAATAGAAATATTTATAACCTAGGACATAGTTCAAGGTTTTATGACTCTCAGATGATTCTATATTCAAATTCTACGTATAGATGAAAGAATTATAATTCAATTCTTTATTTTGATGAAAGTAAAGTTATTCGAACTCTTTTGAAACTACTCACTTATGACTTATCACTGTTGTATTTCCAAGTGAGCTTTTGTTTGCTCACTTTTGCATGTTTTACCACCCCTTGCAGTTGAGACCAAGAATGTTGACATACCGTCAACAAGTAAAGGAAAATGAAAGATGAACAAGTGAAGGCTTGTTATTTCAAGTTTCTTTTGTAATAAGTCTTAGCTGACAATGTTTTATATTTTCGTATATATTTGATTGATGTTAAGGTTTTGGTAACCCTGGGATTTTATTCGAACAAGTTGTAATCCTTTATCAAGGAAGATTTTATTTAAGTATTATGAAGGTTGTAATTTACTTTGAAATTCTTTATTACTGGGTAGATGTATGTTTTAAATTAGAAAGTGAACACCAAATCATGTGAAAACGAAGTACCCGGATTTGGGGGTGTCACAGAAATGGAGAGGGAGTGCTTAATTTATAGAAAACTCAATAGCCATGCAAGAGCTTTGCACATAGAATTAAACTAAAAGATGAAAGAAGAATACATTGGGCATTTGATAGTTAGTTGAATAGTGGCCATCAACCACTCCAACCCACTCCCTTGCCATTATTGTTGCTACTTTGTTGAATTTGAGAGATGAAGGGACTAGACTAGGCTATATGCTACTCATGTGAAGGAGAAAAATGGGACTCTAAATTAGGGACAAGCTTATTCTCAGCATTTGCAAGTTAGAAATGAAATAATGTCACATACTATAGGTTTATATACACATATAATATACTTAGGTTTTAAATTCAATTGGGTGTATACATGGACTTTTAATGAGATAACAATATTACATAATAGCTGTGACGCCCCCAAATTCCAGGACCGTCACGGGGTCTCTCGAATTCGGTTCATCACGTGCTCATGGTAATACATTACGATAATAACAACTAAATATCACACGATCACAGCGGAAAATCTATTCTAGAATAATTTACAATGATTTATTATAATTATTCCCCCAAGTCTCGCAACCTACAGTACTTAATAGAGTACATAACAATATCAATTAACGACTTATTACATAACCTAACTTAAGCTTAAACATAATCAAAACCAGTCTTACTACATCATCTTAATACAACATTAAAATATTTAAAACATATAAGAGACAAGCTAATTGGTAGTCTTGCCCTTGCCCTTATCAACGCCCGAAGGTTCGCCATGCTCTGCCTTAACTGAAATGTTTTAGAGAAAGCAAGAATGAGCACAAATTTCCCAACAAGTAATATATAATAAGGGTGAGTAATAAGATTCCCAATTCTCGAAAAGGTATAACAAGGTTTGATAGTTCAAGGATAACAAGAATATCAACAGTTGCTAAGGACAGAATAATATCAATATGATTCAATAATACGTCAATTTAAGATTTTAAATAATTGAATACTAAGAAGTCACTAAGGACTATGAACTTCTACTAGAATTGACAGTAATAAACTAAAAATCCAATAAAAACAGGTACAACAGGTGATCAGCCTAAAGTACCATCGTTATGTATAACAATCAATTATACTCAAGTGTGCACGTCGGTCCTCCGACAATTATATATTCCCTTCAAAGAAGGTTGTTCTTCTTAGTCAAATACAAGATCCCGCACCAATCAATTAGTTTGGGTTGCTTTCCAATAATATAAGTCTAGCCGAATCAAATGACATAGACACTTTCACAATATTCAAGAACAATACTAAGTTCAACATGAATAATAGCTTTAATGAAATAAGAGTTCAAGTATGCTAATTCAATTCAACCGATTAAGTAGAAAACTAGTTCGCAATATACAAGGATAGAATACTTGCACAGTAAAAGAGTGTAAGTTAGGAAACTTGCACAATCATAGATTTTCTTGCATAAAGTAAATGCGTCGGTTAGGATACTTGCACTTTAAAAGAGTGTAAGTAAGAGAACTTGCCTTTAGCGTAGTTTATCCACGAAAGCAAATCAACACTTTTGAATTCCTATCGTAATACAATTACATATATATATGATATTCATTAGTCATATAATCTTCACATTTTGTCTTCGAATATACTATCAATACATAAGCTAAGTCTTAACCTAGCTACACAGTTATATAGAATATAAGTTTTATCTTTAACGTTCCTCCTTTAGAGTTTAAACACATTCTTATATCTTATAAGATCGCAATTAATACTAAATATATTTTATTTTAGCAAGTTACGACATTCTCTTTGAGTTAACCGTCAAAATCGGGTTCAAGTAACATCATATAATATTACGTAACATGTATTCATATTTAAAGGATACTTTACATGCTTGTATAACTTTTCCAAATTCAATCGTACATGGTATAGGTTCTTAAGTTAATACTTAAAGCCATTCAAGGACACGAACTCATATGGTCTAACATGCTCGCTTTTTAAACCCATAAGATATTCACATAACTTGTATTAAACGTGCTCATGAGTACTCGTATTGCATATATGTAGCTAGCATTGTTATTATCTTGAAAACATGCTTCGTTTATGCTAAACTTTAATCACGGCAACCAATCATGGTATATATATATGCATGACACATGAATGAGTCTAAGAGTACTATCACATGTGTCCATAAATATCAGAATTTAAATCTCCACGTATCGTGTTAATGCTCACGTGCAAGGCTTGTATTTCTATTAGTGAATCTTACTAATAGGGCCTAACATGTTCATGCTTCCTTACGAACTATATAAACACAAGTTAAGGGTTCATTCATATATTTCAAAGTTATCTAAACATGCTCATAACATCAAAGCGACTATATAGCATTTACATGATCATATCCACCTTCAAACTTACATTTTTGTTAGGAATGAGCACTAGTTAGGTTCACATGTTCATATTTTATTACGGAACCAATATAGATAAGCTAACATGCACTTCATGTGTCTCTAGGTGGTACTAACGTGCTTGCAAGGTCAGTATGTAAACATGCTTTATAATGTTAATGATTGTTTATGAAATTTTAAGTTCGTTTCCAAGCTTCATGTCGTTTTGTTAACCATGCATGCTAATACACTAAAACATGCTTACATTATCTCATTAGGTTTATATATATGTATTAATCATGCTTCCATGCTTGTTTAAACAAAAATCAACCAATTAGTACATAACAATTTTGTTGCAGAATGCAGAAAACTGAACACAGAGGCCGGCGCTGCGGAGCGGCAACAGCAGCCACAATCTGGCGCTGCGGCGCTGGTGGCGCTGCGGCGCGGGCATAATGCCCTTGGATTGGTGCTGTGGCGTGGGAGACGCTGGTACTGCCGCGTTGTGGCGCTGCAGCGCGCAGTTAACGCTGTGCATCGGCGCTGCGGCGCGGCATTGCAGACTTAGTTCACTGCAGCCAAAACCGTCCCCAAACTTCCCATTTCATCGATTTCAACATACCCAGATGCTATTAGACTTCTTTAACTTACTAACACACACATATATATATATATATATATGCTTATATAACTGTCAATCGCCATTTATCAATTCCCAATTTCATGAACTCCAACCAATCTCACGAATTTGATGTTTTACAGAAATTGCAGAGCAAAAATGGAAATGAAATTCAAGAAAGCTATATAGTGGTTTCATCATGTATGTATGTTCATATAACAATAAGGGTTCTACAACCCAATCATGAACCAATTTGGCATAATCAAGAATTTAAAGGAAACTTCAGAAACATAAAACGAAAATGAAGAACAAAGAAAAAGGGATTATACCTCTGCTAGGATTCAAATAGAGTTTGCTGCTAATCCAACTTCCCCTACTGATATATGTATATTGCTTTCACTCACTACTTATGCAAACTCTCAGCAAATTGAAAACGAAGAAACATGGCTGCTATTTATAGAAGAATCCTTACACAGACAATGTAATTGTCCATTAATTTGAACCAATAGATTGAAGCTTTGTATATCAGCTAAGGAAGAGTTGGTAGAGTGGTTGAAGAACACTGTTGTGCCCACTCCCCATATCATGATTTGCTAGAATGCTGAGTTCGAGAGAAGAGAGTAGGCATAGGCTTTCACGTGTAGGAGAGGATGAGGAATGGACAAGCCATATATCTCAGCATTTGCAACATGAAGTGTATTAATACTAAGGCCATATATACATATATCATACACTTAGGCTATTATATCTATATTCATACTATATATTTAGATTACAATTAGAATTATAATGTAATCCCAATAATCATGTTATTCACATAATGTAGTAAGTGTAAATTGACACATATATTCCATTACATATATAAATAATCATCAATTATTATTTATATTCATAATACATTATTTTAATGTATACTTACATACATATTGTCACATAGGCTATTATCATGTAACTCCCATAATTCAATAAGCCTTACCATATAATAGCGTCATATTACACTTCACATAATACATAGTTAGCTAATATATGTTACACATTTAATTCGCATGCTTGCATATAGAATCACTCATCTTATTAAATATTAATTAATAATATACACACATCCTTCATCAATCAATATAATTGTTAATCTCCATAACAATTTAATTAACCCTTATATGATTAATTATCACTTTAATATAAATCTTATTATATTTATAAACACGTTGTTCATTATTATTATTATATTTATTGCAATAATAATAATCACATATGATAAATCAATCACAGTTAATATTCCACAACAATTAATTAATATTCTATGATAACAATTAATTAATATTCTACAATAGCAATTAACAAATAATATAGATTAATTGTTCGCCTAAATTAATATAATCATTCTTATATTGTGCCACACAAGGCTATCAATGAGTTTATCGCAAACCCCATCAATTTCTCAATTATTATAATTATTCAATTTTATATAATTAAATTAATCATTCTCATAACATAAAATCATTTATATTCAAATAAATTCTCGTTTCCATTAATATATTTATTTAATAATATATGAAAATTCACGGGTATTACAATAGCAAGTTAGGGGTATATATCTATACACATAATATAATCCATGTATATTTTGATAATACCGAATATAATCTAATTGAGTATTATCTTTCCACATTATCATAAACTTTATCATTTCAATTATATCTAATTATTGGAATTTATATTAATATCAATTATTTATTTAGTTCAATTCAATATTTCATAAAGCACCCTTCAATATACCCACACATACATGTTGTCACATAAGCATCATTCAAGTAACTTATATGTTTTATTAAATCTTACCATATAGTTTTATATATTATATAGTCTCCTTGTAAAGTTAAACTATACTTTATAGTAATAGATGTAGCTACTACATACTATATGGTCAATCATCACATATCTTTGCACATAGAAATTAATTGAACAAACATTAACCTTATTATATTAATTAATCATTTACTCAATAATATGCTTTTACTCATAATAACAATTAATTAACAATATAATATTAACTAATCATCCACTTATTAATTCCTTCTTTAATTAATTAAACCACAATAATTCCCATTGATGAGAATGAAATATGTTATATTTTATTCCCTTAATACTTAATCTTTTATATCTCTTTTGTACTTAAACGCATTCATTCTGTTTATATTTTTATTTTAGGTACAAATGAACCAAGGGAACAAAATGGGATTAAAAGGAGCAAACAAGGATCAATTTGCAGCACGAAATAAGAAGCAGCCAACTTGGGCCCACGGTTTGGTCCAGCAGCATCTCAAGCATCTTAAGAAGTGAGTTCTATGCAAAATTGGTAGCAGCTTAGAGATGAAGTGGGCCATAGTTTGAATGAGCTCATATCACGAATTGGTGTTGGTAGCTTAAGAAGGAATGCACGGTTCAGCAGCTAGCTTGCAAATGAAATCAGCAAGCATGTATTATAGTGGGGGCCTACAGTTTAGATGGGCAGCTTGCATGCAAAGCCCACGAATTAAGCATGTAAAGAATGCCCAGCTCATTATATGTTCATGTGCTTGACTAATGAATGGAGCAGCTCATGAAGCAAAAATAAGCGGCTGGGCAGAATGAACTCCCACCCCAGCAGGGCAATTAGATAAGGCACTCCCGCCCCAGCGGGGAGGCACGGGTTAAGCTGCACTTCTCCTTTCGCAATTTGGATTCGGCAACAAGAAAGGGCAGCTAAGGTATGAAATAATCCTAAGTTTTAATAGTTATAAATAAGGGATCCATTAACTTGTATTTTGATCTTCTTTTCCTCTTTCATATTAGATCTAGGTTTATCTGGATACATGAGATAATTCTTTCAATTCTGTTTGGAAGGGATGTTGAACCTTATTTATAATTAACAGTTTGATCAAGTTTACTTTATTTATTCCTTCTTGCTTGAAATTTATTCTGATAATCTACTTTAACTTCTTGTATGTTATTCAATCTACTAATTTGGTTTCTGCATGATTAAATTAGTGAATTGATATCATTTGCTAGATTAAGATTGGTATTATGTGTAATTGATAGCTGTCTTCATCACAAGTAGCAAATTAGTAATACTAATTGTGGACAAGCTTTTGTGTATTGCTAAGGTTATCAGGAAATAGGTTAAACAATCCGAGCTTATATGTTTTTTGCTTGGAATAGTCTGATTCTTTATTTCTTAATTCTTCTGTTATATTAAATCTAGAGAGCTTATTCTAGGTTATATAATGGTTAGAATCTTGTGAAGAGCTTGTTTCATTGAGTGACAATCTAAAGGGAGTTTCGGGTAGCAGAGCTTGTTACCTAGGGCTATTAGTTTCATTGAAGGGTAAATAATATTACACTTGATTAATCTATTGTTGTGAAAAGGTGATACTGAACTGAAGAACTGAAGCTTTTTATTCATTGTAAATTCTTATTACTTTATTCTTGTTAATTTTGTTAATCAATTCAAAATCCCCTTTAATTAGAAATCATAGGATAAATATAAAATAAATCACTCTCTGTGGGATCGAACCTTGTTTACTACTGCGCTAATTGTTTGAATTTGTAAAGAGAAAGTGAGGTAAATTTAGGAGTGTAAACGACAGCTCCCAAATTTTGGCGCCGTTATCGAAGAGTGTTATTTGTTTTTGTTTATTCTTTGTTTTCATTTATTTTTATTATATTCTTTTTCTTTTTGTTTTATGACCCAATCCTCGCACTCTATTAACTTAAATTTTGATCAAGAGATAGAGAAAACTGCAGATACAAAAGATGCTCTTGTTCCAACACTTAAAAAGGAAAAAATGGTGGTGTCGAACAACAACCGGACTTTAAAAGAACTGGCTACTGCAGACCTTGATCAGCCATCCTTGTGTATTGAATATCCTACCTTAGATGTTGCTTTTGAACTTAAGTACGAACTAATTCGCTTTTTGCCTATTTTTCGTGGTCTTGCAGGTGAAAATCCATATACGCATCTAAAGGAGTTCCATGTGGTGTGTTCCACGATGAAATCACAAGGAGTGCCAAAGCAGCAGATTAGCAGATTTGGCTAAAGACTGGTTATACTCTCTTCCTTCAGGATCGATATGATCATGGACTGATATGCAAAGGCTATTCTTGGAGAAGTATTTTCCTGCATCAAGAGTTGTCGATACAAGGAAGGAGATATGTGGAATCAGGCAGTGCAATGGAGAAACTCTCTACGAGTATTGGGAAAGGTTCAAGAAGTTGTGTCCAGCTGTCCACCTCACGGGATTGATGATCATCACTTGATCCAGTACTTCTATGAGGGGTTGCCACCAACGGATAGAAGCATGATTGATGCACTAAGTGGAGGAGCATTAGTAGACAAGACACCGGAGGTTGCAAGAAATCTGATTGCAAACATGGCTGCTAACTCACAACAATACGGAACAAGGAATGATCATGCTCCATAAAGGGTAAGTGAGGTAAGCACGAGTGAATTGGTACAACAGATTTCTAACTTAACTACTGTGGTGCAACAATTAACAACAGGAAATGTGTCGGTTGTAAAAGTATGTGGAATTTGCTCAAAATCAAGGCATGCGAGAAATGATTGTCCTATAGTGCAAGAGGATGTAATTGTTCATCAAGTTAATGCTGTGGGGACATTCTCCGGACAAAATCCACATCAATGTGGTCCTCGAGTAGAAACTCATAATTCCGGATGGAGAGATCATCACGACTTGAGCTACGAAGTACCTGTCAATTCTGGGACATCTATGGAGGATATATTCAAGGCATTCATGAGCCAAACACTATAGTTCAAGAGTTAAACACAACAGTTCTAACAGGAGACAAGAACTTCTATTCAAGGTCTGAGGGATCAAGTTGGTCAGCTTGCAACCACAGTAGGAAGGTTAGAATCTCAAGGTTTAGGGGAGTTACCTCCTCAGTTTGTTGAGAGATATGACGAAGAGGAGCAGGAGGATTCAGTGCTTACTTCAGGAACAGACAGTCATATAGAATTTGATCAGGAGAAGGAACAAGAGGAAGAGGGGAATGATTTGATAAGTTCTGCAGATCTCTACGAGAAGGTTGAGGATTTATTATATCAATACAACTAACAGAAACAATGAATGATACATATGTTGGGTTTGTACGAAATCGTGATGCAATCAAATTGCAAAAATTAGCGGAAGCATGGTATATCAGAGTTTAAAAAAATTTCTACAAAATCATTACCCGGATCATCCTTTATGCAAATTATTAATTTAAAACGATAAATAAGAAGTTATGGAATCATACCCTTGTAGAACGAAGCTTCCACAGGTACTAGTTCAACTCCTTGTTCTTCTTGATCTCCTTGAATTTTCGGGTTAGATTCCTTCCTTTGATCAATGTTAGCCACCCAAGTGTTTGGCCTCTAGAGGTGATCCACCAAGGAAGATGAATTATCAAGAAGGAGGGTGTTTGGCTAAACCTTAGTTTTCTATCCTCTATAGAAAAGGAGTACTCTCCAACAATTGGAATTGCATCAACTGATATCTATTATAAGACTCCTCTTATATAGATAATGGTCAACCCTTCTAATCCTATTAGACATGGGATTTCTTTTAATTAATTAAACTCCTTTAATTAATTTAGGCTTCCCACCACATGAGAATAATTAATTAAATTCATTTAATTAATTTGTCTCCTAATCTTATTAGGAATAAATGAGAGTACTAATATTAAATTAATTACTAAACTCCTTTAGAAATTAAAATAATAATAATTGTAATAATATTAATAAGACTCCTCTTATTAATTTATATTTAATATTTCCAAAATATTAAATAATAGACATTAAGCTATTTAATTTATTCTATCACTATAGATTAAATTAATTACACTTAATGCATTATTACGATTATGCCATTATCTTCTTAAATAATTATTCTTCCTTTTATGGTGTGACCCTTTAGGTTCTCTATATTAAACCGGTTGTGAATAAATCAATTAGAACAATTCTATTCTTATTTAAATAAATAAATTAAACTAATAATCTATTTAAATAAATAATATTTATTCTACAATAGGGATAAGCCTCCCTAGCGATCAACGACTTTCCAGATAATATAGATTTCAACATTAATCATAAAAGAACCTGTGAGTAAATAGTTACCATACAATTCAATCCTTCCACCATACAATGTCCCAATTAAATATAAGACATGAATTTACTGTCAAGTCTTATTTTATTTAATTATATGTATTTCGATTAGAAAATGCACAACTCCAAATAATGCAAATTAGAAACTCCTTTCTAATTTCATTTTACCTTGGCCAAGGATTCCTGGGTTGTCATTTAACGAATCACATAGGACATATTTCCTCTTTTACTAGAGGTGGTAGATTCTTTATTGACCATTCATTATCTCCATATGTAACTCATTATACCCAAGCATACCCTTTTATATACCCTAAAGGACTTTAAGGAATAAGTCAAAGTATAATTCATTACATACAAGATACTATGATGATCTCAAGTCCAAGGATCACTTGTACTACTATCACATTAGGAATTCCTATTGACAGGCGAGTAAAACTCCATTAGGTATTCCATAGCGAGTCACGTTCAGTGAACTTATTCTCCAATAAGCACCTACATACTTGCTTTAGTGTCTCCACACAAATGATCATGAGATCAATCATCCTCATCCAATGAGCAAGCAACATATGTACCAATCTATCCGGATTTACTAATCCCCTTTTTAGTAATCCCACGATTGGGAACTATTTTAGTTTTAGAGCTTTCTAAGAATTTAGATCTCATTAGCATGATCACCATCATGATTCTAAAAGCATTGCTTAAAACTATGGGTTATTTACATATTATAAAAACAGCACCATGTAGATAATTAAATGCCTTTAATAAATGAATATTTTATTAATAAATAAATAAGATTGTTTACAAAGTAAGTGCTTTATCATCATACATGATTGGCTTGTATGCACACTACTATCAATCTCCCACTTGCAGTAAAGCCAATTGCCATGGTATCTCATACCCATCTTCTCTAAGTGACGAACAAACTGCTGTTGTGTTAAAGCTTTAGTAAATGGATCTGCAATGTTGCCTTGAGAGTCTACACGCTCCAAGGTGACGTCTCCTCTTTCAATGATCTCCCTGATCAAGTGAAATCGCCGCAACACGTGTTTAGATTTTTGATGAGACCTTGGTTCCTTAGCCTGTGCAACTGCTCCTGTGTTGTCACAGTAAACGGGAACTGCTTCTCCAATGCTAGGAACCATACCAAGTTCAGTTATGAACTTCTTCATCCAAATCGCTTCCTTTGCAGCTTCACTTGCAGCTATATACTCTGCCTCTGTCACTGAATCAGCAACTGTTTGCTGCTTGGAACTCTTCCAACTTACTGCGCCTCCGTTCAAGGTAAAAACATACCCCGAAATAGATTTACTGTCATCTTGGTCCGTTTGAAAACTTAAGTCTGTGAAGCCCTCGAGTTTTAATTCAGACCCACCGTAGACAAGAAAAATATCCTTAGTCCTTCTCAAGTATTTTAGGATATTCTTCACTGCCTTCCAGTGTTCTTCTCCTGGATTCGACTGGTATCTGCTCGTTACACTAAGTGAATGAGCAACATCCGGTCTAGTACATATCATACCATACATGATAGATCCTATTGCAGAAGCATAAGGGATCTTACTCATACGGTCTCTCTCCTCAGTTGTCTTTGGAGCCTGTTTCTTGGAGATATGTATTCCATGGCTCATCGGCATGAGACCTCTTTTGGAATCTTCCATGCTAAATCTCTTTAGCATTGCATCAATGTACGTTCCTTGGGATAAACCAAGCATCCTTTTAGATCTATCTGTATAGATCTTTATCCCCAAAATATAGGATGTTTCTCCCAAGTCCTTCATGGAGAAGTGTTTAGATAACCAGATTTTAATCGATTGTAGCATAGAAATGTCATTCCCTATCAGTAATATATCATCAACATATAATACAAGTAATGAAACTGCGCTCCCACTAACCTTCTTGTACACACATGGTTCATCGTCGTTTTTGATAAAATCAAACTCTTTGATTGTCTCATCAAAATGAATGTTCCATCTACGAGAAGCTTGCTTCAATCCATAAATGGATCGTTGCAGCTTACAGACTTGATTTGTTCCAACCTTTGAAACAAATCCCTCTGGCTGTGTCATATACACATCCTCCTCAAGTTTCCCATTGAGGAAGGCCGTTTTCACGTCCATCTGCCAGATCTCATAGTCGTTATAAGCTGCAATCGCAAGCAAAATTCGAATGGACTTGAGCATAGCTACTGGTGAAAAGGTTTCATCATAGTCAACTCCTTGTCTTTATTTGAAACCTTTTGCAACCAGTCGGGCCTTATAGGTCTCTACCTTACCGTCTGCTCCAGTCTTTCTTTTAAAGACCCATTTACACCCAATAGGCTTAATGCCTTCAGGTGGTGAAACCAAAGTCCATACTTTATTTTCATACATGGAGTTCATTTCAGATTTCATGGCTTCAAGCCATTTCCCTGAGTCTTTATTACTCATAGCCTGTTCATAATTCCATGGATCATCATCATTCATGATGTGTACCTCATCGTCATCCTCTATAATGAATACATACCTCTCAGGTATCTTCGGTACTCTTCCAGATTTACGAACAGGGTGTGGTATAGTAGGTTCTTCTACTTGGTCAAGTACCTGACTTTGATCAGTGGTAATTTGTGGTTCTTGAACTTCTTCAAGATATATCATACTCCCACTGACCCCTTCATGGATACACTCCCTTTCCAAGAAGGCAGCATGTTTTGCAACAAACACATTTTGATCAGTTGGATGATAGAAATAATACCCTAAAGTTTCTTTAGGGTATCCCACAAATCTACACTTATCGGATTTAGTCTGTAGCTTATCATTTTCAAACTTTTTGACATAAGCTGGGCAACCCCAAGTCTTAACATGCTTAAGATTTGGTTTCCTCCCCTTCCACATCTCATATGGAGTCTTTGGGGCGGATTTGGTAGGTACCTTGTTAAGTAGGTATGCAGCCATTTCTAGGGCATATCCCCAGAAATAAATTGGAAGGTCGGTAAAACTCATCATGGATCGAACCATGTCCAACAGTGTTCGATTTCTCCTTTCAGATACTCCATTTAACTGTGGTGTACCTGGAGGAGTCCATTGTGAGATTATACCATTTTCTTTGAGACAATTGAGAAACTCACCGATTAAGTATTCTCCACCTCGATCTGATCGAAGTATCTTTATACTCTTGCCCGTTTGTTTCTCTACTTCACTTATGAACTCTTTGAACTTTTCAAATGATTCTGACTTGTATTTCATTAAATACAGATATACAAATCTTGAGTGATCATCAGTGAAAGTAATAAAATAAGAATACCCACCCCGTGCACTTGTTGTCATAGGTCCACAAACGTCTGTGTGAATCAATGCCAACAACTTTGTAACTCTTTCTCCTTTTCCACTAAAAGGAGATTTTGTCATTTTACCCATGAGACAAGATTCACAAGTTGGATATGATTCATAATCGGATAGCTCTAGGAGCCCATCCTTATGCAACTTGGATAATCTTGTTTCATTGATATGACCGAGTCTACAGTGCCACATGTAGGTATAATTAATATTATCTCTTTTCCTTTTCTTAGTTTGTTCAATTTGAAATATATTTTCTTGCAAGTCAAGTATATAAAGTCCATTTCGCAAATTTTCAATACTATATAAAACATCGTCTTTATAAATTGAACAACTGTTGTTCTTTATAATAACGTCATATCCTTCCATATCCAATACAGAAATAGAAATAATGTTTCTAATAATATTCAAAATAAAATAACAATTATTTAGATAAATGGACTTTCCCCGAAGGCATTACTAAACAATATGTTCCTACAGCTAATGCAGCAACCTTTGCTCCATTCCCCACTCGTAGGATGACCTCATCATTGCTCAGCTTTCTATTTCTGACCAGTCCCTTCACATTATTACATATGTGAGAATCACAGTCGGTATCCAATACCCAAGTAGAATTTTGACTTTCTGAAAAATTAATTTCAATCATGAACAAACCTTGATTGGAAGTAGAAGCTTCTCCAAGCTTCTTCTTTGCCAGAAACTTCTTGCAGTTCCTCTTCCAATGACCCGGCTCGTTGCAATGGATGCACATTCCTTTGCTAGCTGGATCAGATTTCTTTTGTTCCTTTATGTTCACTTTTCCCTTGGTCATCCGAGATCGGAAGAGCTCCTTAGATATCTCATATCTAACAGTCCTACTTTGTTCACCATACAACTCCTTGAGGTGAATCAACATAGTAGGAGCATCCATGTTTTCGTGCTGACGCTGAAGCTCGTTATTCATGGATGCGAGCATGATGCATTGAGTCACAGATGCATCATCTTGCCACTTTACAATGGTGGCAATCTCTTCCTCAGAGGCTGTTTCTGGAACAGTTCCAAGGACAGGTGAGTTTAGGACATAAGTAATCTTTTCAGCAGTGAGAACTATTCTCAGATTTCTTAGCCAGTCCGTATAATTCGGCCCGGTAAGCTTATTAGCATCAAGTATGCTTCGCAGTGAAATTAGTGATTTTGACATTTTTAAAATTCTGCATGTGAAAAACAACATTTTAGCAAACATTCATTTTATTAATTTTGCATACCAAAATAAATTTAGGTCTTTATTTTAAATTGGTATCTCCCACTATTTTTATCAAACTATATTACCCTCACTTATATAGTTCGGCAACATCTAATTAAAGATTTGCTAGTGAGAATAAAGATCCCATTTCAAATGTATATAACCTTGTGGATAGCACAACAAGCGATATACAAATAAATAGGTAGACAACTCTTGTCAACTACATCACTATATAACTCCTTTTATTTTGCCTCTTAAATCATAATGGTCAAGTGTGTGCACATCCGAACTAAAATGATTTAAGTTAAGTCCAGCCTAGCACTTCCATAAATTCAAAAAAGAAAAATGTTCGTCCTTGTGGATAGCACAACAAGACTAGATCGTTTAATTTTCTTGATAAGCATCAAATGTGATTAATTAACATCTTAAATACGCAATACTCGCCTTGTGGATAGCACAACAAGCTCATATTAAATATTTAATACTCTATTAATTTATCATGCTAGAAGGCGAAGTTCGATATTCCAAATAACATTTGAACGCTTCGGACTTAATATTATTTCTTTGAGGGGTTTGTTATTATTTGTCTCATCTTGTTTAGCGCGCATGCACATATATATAAAATACGCGTCATTTTATTAAACATGCGAAGCATGTTTGCATAAAATATAATATATATAATATTTAGCATGCAATATAGAATATTATATTCTACCCGGATTGATTATGGACTTTTATTCTAGTTTGGTTCACTAGAGCCACCAAGTGAACCAAAATGTCAAATCTAGGAGTGCAAGAATTTAAATTTAAATATAACTATTACATTTAAACCCGGGCTCCATACAAACGGGTCTTCACGCGCTCCTTGTTCCTTGGTCTCCAATTTCTTCAAGATAATTCTAACTATTTCTATTACATTAAACTATTTAATTTAAATAAAAACGTTGATCAACAGTCAAGGGGAAGTACATAGGAGGAAGATAGAATTTTACATCAAGAAAAAAAATTAGAGAAGACGAGGTACACAGACCCCATTTAATAAAACTCATTCATTCAAGCATTCAACTAAAATAAAATCCAATCACATTGGCCAAATAGTCCATAATCAATCCCCATTTATTATCATACATATCACCATATATATCAATAAATAAATATTCATCTCATGAATTAAAACATTCCATATATATATGAGTATCATTTAATGGGCAATTTTAAATTGCATGAAATCCAATTTCAAGATTAAAATAAACTCTTTATTTTAATTATAAAATTATTTAGAATATAATATATAAATATATCATATTTATTTTTTAAAAAGAAGTCACCTTCTTTTATTAAAAGAGTCCTGCAGGTTTATTAAAAGAGTCCTTTCCTGATGGGTCACCTTCTTTTTGGAGTAAGAAAGAGACAACACCTTTTGTTTGCAAAATTCAAGATTAGCACCAAAAAAAAAAAATTGTGATTCGTCCCAAAAAAAAATGCCATTTTGTTCTTAAAAAAAATAATTTTATACAATAAAATTATGCCCAATAAATTATTCTAAAAATATACCTATATGTATATGAAATCAAAAATAAATTAATAATTGCATAAAGGTTTGGCTCTGATACCACTGTTGGGTTTGTACGAAATCGTGATGCAATCAAATTGCAAAAATTAGCGGAAGCATGGTATATCAGAGTTTAAAAAAATTTCTACAAAACCATTACCCGGATCATCCTTTATGCAAATTATTAATTTAAAACGATAAATAAGAAGTTATGGAATCATACCCTTGTAGAACGAAGCTTCCACAGGTACTAGTTCAACTCCTTGTTCTTCTTGATCTCCTTGAATTTTCGGGTTAGATTCCTTCCTTTGATTAATGTTAGCCACCCAAGTGTTTGGCCTCTAGAGGTGATCCACCAAGGAAGATGAATTATCAAGAAGGAGGGTGTTTGGCTAAACCTTAGTTTTCTATCCTCTATAGAAAAGGAGTACTCTCCAACAATTGGAATTGCATCAACTGATATCTATTATAAGACTCCTCTTATATAGATAATGGTCAACCCTTCTAATCCTATTAGACATGGGATTTCTTTTAATTAATTAAACTCCTTTAATTAATTTAGGCTTCCCACCACATGAGAATAATTAATTAAATTCATTTAATTAATTTGTCTCCTAATCTTATTAGGAATAAATGAGAGTACTAATATTAAATTAATTACTAAACTCCTTTAGAAATTAAAATAATAATAATTGTAATAATATTAATAAGACTCCTCTTATTAATTTATATTTAATATTTCCAAAATATTAAATAATAGACATTAAGCTATTTAATTTATTCTATCACTATAGATTAAATTAATTACACTTAATGCATTATTACGATTATGCCATTATCTTCTTAAATAATTATTCTTCCTTTTATGGTGTGACCCTTTAGGTTCTCTATATTAAACCGGTTGTGAATAAATCAATTAGAACAATTCTAATCTTATTTAAATAAATAAATTAAACTAATAATCTATTTAAATAAATAATATTTATTCTACAATAGGGATAAGCCTCCCTAGCGATCAACGACTTTCCAGATAATATAGATTTCAACATTAATCATAAAAGAACCTGTGAGTAAATAGTTACCATACAATTCAATCCTTCCACCATACAATGTCCCAATTAAATATAAGACATGAATTTACTGTCAAGTCTTATTTTATTTAATTATATGTATTTCGATTAGAAAATGCACAACTCCAAATAATGCAAATTAGAAACTCCTTTCTAATTTCATTTTACCTTGGCCAAGGATTCCTGGGTTGTCATTTAACGAATCACATAGGACATATTTCCTCTTTTACTAGAGATGGTAGATTCTTTATTGACCATTCATTATCTCCATATGTAACTCATTATACCCAAGCATACCCTTTTATATACCCTAAAGGACTTTAAAGAATAAGTCAAAGTATAATTCATTACATACAAGATACTATGATGATCTCAAGTCCAAGGATCACTTGTACTACTATCACATTAGGAATTCCTATTGACAGGCGAGTAAAACTCCATTAGGTATTCCATAGCGAGTCACGTTCAGTGAACTTATTCTCTAATAAGCACCTACATACTTGCTTTAGTGTCTCCACACAAATGATCATGAGATCTATCATCCTCATCCAATGAGCAAGCAACATATGTACCAATCTATCCGGATTTACTAATCCCCTTTTTAGTAATCCCACGATTGGGAACTATTTTAGTTTTAGAGCTTTTTAAGAATTTAGATCTCATTAGCATGATCATCATCATGATTCTAAAAGCATTGCTTAAAACTATGGGTTATTTACATATTATAAAAATAGCACCATGTAGATAATTAAATGCCTTTAATAAATGAATATTTTATTAATAAATAAATAAGATTGTTTACAAAGTAAGTGCTTTATCATCATACATGATTGGATTGTATGCACACTACTATCAACATACCATCGTACCTTTACCATGAAAGTGGATAGTACAAAGTTCCAATTCAACGCCGATGAGTCTAAAAGATATCTTGGTAATGTTAAAGCTGTTTTTGCTATTGATGTTGTGGATTGTTCAGTGCATAAATCTTTTGATCGAATACAATTATACGAGGAGGATTTGGTGGCTGGAAAGGAGCAATATCATGAAATACATAATGTTCCTCATTTAAGGATGAAACTGCTACTAGTCCACTTAAAGTTCAAGAGTCCAATTACATAGAAGAGGGGAAGATGTCGAGCCAACGACCATAAACAAAGGCGCTTCATGGGAGGCAACCCATAGGGGAGTATCTCTCTATTTTTCTTTGTATTTTAGTTTACATTGGAGACGATGTAAGTTTTAAGTGTGGGGGGGGGGGAAGCATTTAGATATTTTTCAAAATTTTATTTATTTTATTTATTTTTTATTTTGAATTTTGTGGGTATATTCACTGCAAACCCTCTTGAGACATAACTCGTCTACTTGGGGTAACCTTTGTACATGCTAAGTGCAATCGCGTATGCTATGAAAATGTGGTAGTTTTAGGATGTCTCCCTTGAGCAATAAGGTAATTTTGACTTTGATCTTTGACCAATGATAAAATCTTGATTTTTTTGTGATAACTTCTGGGAGGACTGATAGACATTGGATAATCTAAATTTGATTTTCTTTGTTGATCACTACTTTATTTGAGACCCTTCACTATGGAGCATATATCCATTCGAACCAGTTTTGACTTGGAATGAATCTATCTGATTAGATGTCTAGGGAAGAAACTTTGAACTCTATCATTTGTTTGATCATTACTTAAAGTTGATATGATGTACTATTTAAGAAAAGGGAAATGATTTAGGTTGAGTTTGTCAGCTTGAAATTTAAAAGAGAAAAGAAATGATTCATGTGGTGGGATGAGATGGAGCGTAAAACGAACTCACTCATAAACACGTATCATGTGAGATGAAGCGTAAAACGCACTCGCTGGTAAGATTGAGCATAAAATGCACTTACCAAAAAAAAAGGAAAAAATAAGACAGAAATAAAAGCCATTTGATCTTTTAATGTTATCTGCTGGTGTTAACTGAGATTGGTGGGAAAACAAGTGGTGGAGTTTATCTTTCTCCTTTAAGGCGTCGATTTTATAAATTTTGTTGAGGTCTGGTTGGTTTGATACAGGTGGATACACACACACACAAGGGATTGAGAGTAAAGTAAGATTGATAAGTAAAGTTGGGTTTCGGATGATACATTGTTTTGAAGTTCCCAAGCGTTATTGTTTTTAATCTTTGAGGTCAAGGTTGAAATTCGTATTAATTCATGGCTCAAGTTTGGTGTATTTGTTTAGTTGAATTTTTGTTGTTATAGTTTATCTTTATTTTGCCAGAGGACGAGCAAAAGATAAGTGCTGGGAATTTGATGAGAATGAAATATGTTATATTTTATTCCCTTAATACTTAATCTTTGATATCTCTTTTGTACTTAAATGCATTCATTATGTTTATATTTTTATTTCAGGTACAAATGAACTAAGGGAACGAAATGGGCTTAAAAGGAGCAAACAAGGATCAATTTGCAGCACGAAATAAGAAGCAGCCAAATTGGGCCCACGGTTTGGTCCAGCAGCATCTCAAGCATCTTAAGAAGTGAGTTCCATGCAAAATTGGCAGCAGCTTAGAGATGAAGCGGGCCACGATTTGAATGAGCACATATCACAAATTAGTGTTGGTAGCTCATGAAGGAATGCACGGTTCAGTAGCTAGCCTGCAAATGAAATCGGCAAGCATGTATTATAATGGGGGCCCATATTTTGGATGGGCAGCTTGCATGCAAAGCCCACGAATTGAGCATGTAAAGAATGCCTGGCCCACTATATGTTCACGTGCTTGACTAATGAATGGAGCAGCTCATGAAGCGAAAATAAGCGGCTGGGTAGAATGAACGCCCGCCCCAGCGGGGCAATTGGATAAGGCACTCCCGCCCCAGCGTGGAGGTGCGGGTTAAGCTGCACTTCTCCTTTCGTAATTTGGATTCGGCAACAAGAAAGGGCAACTAAGGTATGAAATAATCCTAGGTTTTAATAGTTATAAATAGGGGATCCATTAGCTTGTATTTTGATCTTCTTTTCCTTTTTCATAGTAGATCTAGGTTTATCTGCAGACATGAGATAATTCTTTCAATTCAGTTCGGAAGGGATGTTGAACCTTATTTTTAATTAACAGGTTGATCAAGTTTACTTTAATTATTTCTTCTTGCGTGAAATTTATTCTAATAATCTACTTTAACTTCTTGTATGTTATTCAATCTACTAATTTGGTTTCTGCAGGATTAAATTAGTGAATTGATATCATTTGCTAGATTAAGATTGGTATTACGTGTAATTGATATCTGTCTTCATCACAAGTAGCAAATTAGTGATACTAATTGTGGACAAGCTTTTGTGTATTGCTAAGGTTATCAGCAAATAGGTTAAACAATCCGAACTTATGTGTTTGATGCTTGGAATAGTCTAATTCTTTATTTCTTAATGCTTTTGTTATATTAAATCTAGAGAGCTTGTTCTAGGTTATATAATGGTTAGAATCTTGTGAAGAGCTTGTTTCATTGAATGACAATCTAAGGGGAGTTTCGGGTAGCAAAGCTTGTTGTTACCTAGGGCTATTAGTTTCATTGAAGGGTAAATAATGTCATACTTGATTAATCTATTGTTGTGAAAAGGTGATACTGAATTGAAGAACTGAAGCTTTTTATTCATTGTTAATTCTTATTACTTTATTCTTGTTAATTTAGTTAATCAATTCATAATCCCCTTTAATTAGAAATTATAGGATAAGTATAAAATAAATCACTCTCTGTGGGATCGATCCTTGCTTACTACTGTGCTAATTGTTTGAATTTGTAAAGAGAAAGTAAGGTAAATTTAGGAGTGTAAACGACAGCTCCTACCCATCTTCGTTCCACATAAGGCATTCTACGAGTTCATTATAAATCTCCACATTTTCTCAACTATCATAAATTCAATTTAATTTAATTTAGTTACTCATCTAATGCCACATAAACATTTATATAAAATAAATATTCACATTCTTATTAATATCAATATTAATATTATTCATAAAATTCATGAGTATTACATCCCCCCCCCCCCCTTATAAAAATTCCGTCCTCAGAATTGGTATAAGGTTACATAAATAGATGGGAATAGTCCCTCTTCATCCTATCTTCTAATTCCCACGTGGCCTCCTCGGCATCGTGGTTTTGCCAAAGTACGTTTACAGAAGATATAACTTTATTTCTTAATGTTTGCTCTTTCCTATCTAATATTTGGACAGTAATTTCTTCATATGCCAAGTTCTTATCTACTTGAATGGGCTTATAGGAAATCATGTGCTTGTAGTCAGGCTTGTACGGACGCAACACAGATATGTGAAACACGTTGTGGATGTGCTCCAACTCGGGTGGTAATTTAACTTTGTATGCCACTTCGCCCACTCGCTTCAATATCTCAAATGGTCCTATTAACCTCGGACTCAATTTTCCCTTCTTGTTGAATCGTAGTTTTCCTTTCCAGGGAGATACCTTCAAGAATACGAAACTACCAACTTTAAAGTATCGATCTTGTCGATGTAGATCTGTGTACTTTTTCTAGCGATCTTGAGCTACTACTAGTCTGGTTCTTATCACTGCCACCATGTCTGCGATTTATTGCACTAACTCTGGTCACAAAAT
The DNA here is from genome assembly GCA_020205555.1 of Panax stipuleanatus. Classification (NCBI taxonomy): domain Eukaryota; kingdom Viridiplantae; phylum Streptophyta; class Magnoliopsida; order Apiales; family Araliaceae; genus Panax; species Panax stipuleanatus. The sequence continues at coordinate 226,539 of JAINUT010001436.1, read as the reverse complement.
TCATCGTTCTCTGACTTTGTCCCAATATAATGTCGTTCTGTACTTTCTCCCGTAAAGAGATTCGTACGATGGCATGCCGATACTCGCATGTTAACTATTATTATAAGCAAATTCTACTAGGGGTAGGTGATCGTCCCAATTTCCCTTGAAGTCCATCACCCAAGTTTTAAGCATGTCCTCCAGCGTTTGTATAGTTCTCTCACTCTGTCTATCCGTCTGAGGATGATAAGCAGTACTCAACCTCAACTGTGTTCCCATCCTCTCTTGTAAGCTTTTACAAAAGTTTGACATGAAGCGCGAATCTCGATCAGAGACAATTGACACCGACACTCCATTTCATGAAACAATCTCCTTTACGTACTGACTCGCTAACTGATTCAAACTATATCGTATCTTGATCGGTAGAAAATGAGTTATCTTCGTTAGTCGATCCATGATAACCCACATGGCATCATAACCTTTAAACGTGACTGGAAGTCCCACTACAAAATCCATCGTAATGTGCTCCCATTTCCACTCTGGTATTTACAACGGTTGAAGTAGACCACTCAGCCTCTGGTGCTCTGCTTTGACCCGTTGGCAAGTAAGACATCTACTAATGCACTCTGCGACTTCCCGTTTCAAATTGGGCCACCAAAAATGTTGCCTCAGATCTTGGAACATCTTTGTGCCTCCTGGATGAACGGAATATGTAATATTGTGTGTCTCGTGCAAAATCTCTTCTCTCAGTTCGGTTACCGCTAGCACCGACACTCTCCCTTCGAATCTCAAGATACCGTCTTTATCCATTTTGAATCTTTGTTCTTCGTTTTCTACGATCCTCTTTCTTATTTTCTCACACTCTTCATCCTTTTCTTGTGATTCCTTTACTCAGTCCAATAAGGTTGGACGAGCTTCCAATATAAATAACTTTTTCTCAGACCTCCCCGGTCCCTTTACCTCTATTTCAAATTTCTCTATTTCCCTTATTAACTCCTCCTGAGTTGTCAGTTGAAACAATTTCTCCCTTCCTTTCCTGCTTAGCGCGTCGGCTACTACGTTTACCTTTCCCATGTGATAAAGAATATCACAATCATAATCCTTGATCAATTCTAACCACCTCTTTTTATGCATGTTCAACTCTTTCTGTGTGAAGATATATTTCAGACTCTTGTGGTCCGTGTATATCTCACATTTCTCTCCATAAAAATAATGTCTCCAAATCTTTAACGCAAAAACTACTGCCGCTAACTCTAAGTCATGAGTAGGGTATTATTTTTTATAATCCTTCAACTATCGTGATGCATTCACAATGTCCTTGCCGTGTTGCATTAGTACACAGGCAAGTCCCTTATGTGATGTATCATTATACACCACGAAACCTCCTGCATCGTCTGGTAGTGATAATACAAGAGCTTCGTTTAATCTCTTCTTCAACTCTTGAAAACTTTCCTCGCATTTGTTTGTCCATACAAACTTTATCGTCTTCCTTGTTAGATTGGTCAACGGGGTCTCTATCTTAGAAAAATATTGGATGAATCTTTGATAGTACCCAGCTAACCCTAAGAAACTTCTCACCTCCGTTGGTGTTTTCGGCTGCTCCCAATTACTCACTACTTCTACCTATGCAAGGTCCACTAAAATTCCATCCTTGTCTACCACGTGTCCTAAAAATTGAACCTTTTCCAACCAAAAGTCACATTTTGAAAACATTGCATACATTTTCTCTCTTCTCAGCACTTCCAAAACTATCCTTAGATGTTCGGCGTGCTCTTCTTCCGTCTTCGAGTAAATCAAGATGTCGTCGATGAAGACTACTATAAATTTATCCAAGTGGGGCTTGAAAACTCAGTTCATCAAGTCCATGAATGTTGCCGGAGCATTAGTCAATCCGAATAACATTACCAAAAACTCGTAGTATCCATAACGGGTCCAAAACGCCGTCTTTGGTATGTCCTCCTCCCGTACCTTCAATTGGTGATAACCTGTTCGCATATTAATCTTTGAGAAACACCCTGCTCCCTTTAATTGGTCAAAAAGTTCGTCTATCCTAGGTAACAGATATCTATTCTTGATCGTTACTCTGTTCAATTCTCGATAATCAATACAGAGCCTCATCGATCCATTTTTCTTCTTAACAAACAACATTGGTGCTCCCCAAGGAGACACACTAGGTCGTACGTAACCCTTATCTAGTAACACTTGCAATTGCATAATCAATTCCTTCATTTCTACTGGCGCCATACGACATGGAGCTTTCAAAATCGGTGTAGTTCCCAGTGCTAAGTCTATTACGAATTCGATTTCTCTGTCTGACGGAAGACTAGGCAGATCGTTCAAAAATACATCTTGGAATTCTCTTACTACATATATATCCTTAATCTCTACTCCTTTCTTCTGAGTATCTACAATGTAAGCTAAGTAACCTACACATCCTTTCCTTAACAATTTCTTGGTTTGAATCATCGTAAGGCAACACGATTGCTTAAGCAATGAGCTACCATAAAACACTACCTTAGAATTATTCGGAGTCTGAAGGTTCACACTTTTATTCTGACAGTCAATTATTGTCACATAGTTATACAACCAATCCATTCCCAGTATTACGTCAAACTCTCCCAATCTAATCGGAATCAGGTCTACGATCAGTTCATGATCTCTAATGTTTGCACGATAATTTTGGTAAACGTATTTTACGGGGATTACTTCCTTATTCGCGACTTCTATGTTCAAAGGATTTCCTAGTCATTCTCGGGGTAAATTAAGTCGACTAGCAAATTCTTTAGATATAAAAGAACAGGTGGCACCCGAATCAAATAATACATATGCATTTATATCATTGATTGGGATAATAACTGACACAACGTCCTTTGCAGCTACAGCATCTTGGACGGTCATGTTAAAGGTTCTGGCGGTTGGGCTATTGGATTGCATCGGTCCACCGATCATCAACTTGCTGCCTCCCCCTTGTTGGACACTTCCTTCGCCGCTCCTTTTCTTTTGGCAGTCCTTAATCAGGTGATCCGCTGAGCCACAAGCGAAACATCCTTTGATCTTCTTGGGCTTCGGGCAATTGGGTGAAATGTGCCCCTCTTGGCCATAGTTGTAGCAAGTACTACGCCCCTTCCAGCACTCGGCCTGATGATTCTTCCCACACTTCGGGCATCCCTCTGCTCTATTTCTTAAAGCCTCCATGAAAATTTCTTGACTGATTGTTTTTGTTGTTGTTGTTATTCTTCTATTTCCTCTTTCCCAGATTACTGCCCCCACTACTGCTTCCTCCACGACTTTCTCCTCCCGTATTCTTACCCTTCTTCGTTTTGTTGTACATACTCAACACTTCACTACCTCACTCTGCAATAATCACCTTTTCCTGCAACGTCGGAAATGAATCAATCTGAAGAACCGACAACTTTTTGAACAACCAAGGTTTCAGTCCCTGCTCAAAACGTCTAGCTTTCCTCTCTTCATCCCCTACCTGGTGTTATGCAAACTGGGCTAGCTCGTTGAACTTAGCCGCATATTGCGCCACCGTCATATCTCCTTACTTAAGCTCCAGGAATTTTACCTCCATCCTATTTTTCATGCTCTTCGAGAAATAGTTCTCGAAGAACAGAGATTTAAACCTCTCCCATGCTATTATCCCTTCTCCCGCTCTTTGTTGATTTACCTCCCACTAGTAGTTTGTTTCGCCCCTCATCTTGTAGGTAGCAAACACCGTCTTCTGATCTTCACCCACCCGAGCGATGGTGAAGGCGTTCTTTATTTCCTTGATCCATGTTTGCGCCATGATCGGATCTGTAGTACCTTCAAACTCTGGAGGTTCTACGCTCCTAAAGTCCTTAAAGTTTGTAACTGGAACTACTTGGGGATTAGGGCTGAACGGGTTCATTGTTCCTTCTCCTAAGAGCCTCCCCTAACAAATCAACTAATTTCATAATGGGATCTACTTGTTCTCTCTCGATGTTAACTGACTCCTCTGGTACAGTTAGTCTACGTCTGGGCGGCATTATCTGCATCACAAGATTTCATTCTTATTATCTATTTATATTACTTAAATATTTCTTTAATATCAAAAAGGAATAAAATTTTATAACACGTTTCTGAAATAAGATCATTTATATTCATATGCCAAATCATTACATCATATGATTATCCCTAGCATACTTCTATAATTGTCAATATCTATTCCCCTAATATCACAAAAGATGGGGAAAACACTAACATACTACCCCTCTAACATAAGCCTACTCGGGGTTTACAACTATCCCATATCTTACACAAAAGATTAGGATTACATCACAATATACACATCACATAAAAGAAACTACTAATACTACTACCACTAACTAAGGGGTCTCATCCCAACATTCCGCGCTCCACAACGCTCTTATATTCTATCTAGGCTATGTACGCCATAAACTCCCTGCTCATAGTGTGTTGGGTCTGTCTCGGCTCCGCTGGATAGTAATATACACCATCAATCACCCTCTCTATAGCCGAGCAAAACACGTAACCCATCTTTTTCACCTTCCTCTTCTTGCACCTCACCTCATCCTCTAGGTCCTCTGCCATATCATTAGCTGCTTCCCACTTCTCCTCAAATTGGATCCTCTCCATTAACTCCAACTCTAGCTGAGTACAGAGAGCCTCCTTCCCTGTCTTCTCGCTCAACTCTCTCTGCTCCACCTCTTCCAGTTTTCCCGCCAAGTCGACATTCCGAGACACCGACCTGTGAAACAGAGTCCTCATCTGGATCCTTGCCTCCCTCTGGTAAGCAATCTCTACCTCTAACTCCTGCATTGCTAACTTCCTCTGGTGGTCCTCGTCCCTCAGTTTTGGAACTCGGACTCCCTCTCTTGAACCTCAGCCTCTAGCTCTTGAACTCTGAAGTCTAACTCTAAGATTCGCTCCTCTTACTCTCCCAACATTCTCCCCATAATAGTAGCCTCGTCAAAGTCCTCCATAGGCTCGTCCTCCATGGGCTCTTCCTCCGGATTAGACTCTACCTCTATCTCGTCCTTGTCGTCAAACTCGGACAGGTGCAACTACCTGCACAGGCTCAGCCTCTAAAGGTGCCTCATATACGATATGTATATCTCGGGGCTCCTCCTCTGCCACTCTACTAGGCTCTCCCATGTCTGTCATCCTACAACCACAAACATAAGACAAATAAACAACAACTCCATTAGAATGTTAAATAAAATATAAGTTCATTGTATAAAATGAAATTATATTTCGTAACACACTAAGTCTCTCCAAGAAAACTCTACATGAGTTTTATCTCCTTCTATCTTCTAAGTTCTCCTAAGTTATAATATAAGGACTCTCACTCCTAAGGTTTATAACTAACGCTTTGATACCAACCTGTGACGCCCCCAAATTCGGACCACTCGCATCTCGAATTCGGTTCGTCACTTTCTAATATCTAATATCTTCATAACATTCACGCAACGAAAATAATAGAATAAATTACATTTATTTAATATAATCATTCATATCCCAAGGTTTCGTAACTTAAACATCTCATACATAGTTTAAACATAACTTAAACTTAACTAATACATAATATGATATAATCTTCTTACAATCATCATAATAGTTCTAAATAAGTACAAAGCTACTCCATAGCCTTGCCCTTGCCCTTGCCCGTATCAGTGCCCGAGGGTCCGCCTTGCTCTGTCTTAACTGAAATATTTTTAGGGAAAGCAAGAATGAGCAACAAGTTTGGTCATCAAGTAATATAGCAATAAGGGGATCAATATAGTTTTCAATTTCCCAAGGGTAGAATAATAAATGATAGTTCAAGAATAGCAAGAAGTATCGATAGTTCTCAACAATAGTCGTAAAGGACAGAAATATATCAATAAGATTCAATGCTTAACCATTTCGAGATTTCAAAATAATGAATATTGAGCAGTCACTAAGGACTATGAACTTCTACTAGAATTAACATAAATATGCTGATAATCCAATAAAAAAAAGTACAATAGGTGATCAGCCTAAAGTACCCTACGTTATGCATAACATTTAATCGTACTCATGTTCGCACGTCGGTCTCCTGACAAATATATAATTTCCCCTTCAAAGAGGGTTGTTCATCTCAATCAAAAATAAGATTCTGCACCAATCAATTGGTTTGGATAGCTTTCTAACATACGATATTGGTTTAGCCGAATCAAATGGCTTAGATACTTTTGTAATGTATTTATGAACGATAAGTTCAATGCTTGCAACAACATCAAGATATAAAGTTGATGTTCGAATAATTACAAATATTAGTTTGACATGGCAACAATTCGGATTTATATACTATGTAAAGTGAAATGAGTTAAGGAACTTGCTCAATAAAAGTAGGGTTAGGAACTTGCATAAATAAATGCACCGGTTAGGATACTTGCCTTATGTGTAGTTTACCAATGTATAGCTTATAAACACTTTTCGAATCCTATTATAACATAGTAAAGTATATAGGATATTCATTAGTTACGTACATTGAATACATATACTTAATATGTAAGCTATACACACACATACGATTCTAACTTAATCGTATAATCCTATACGTATGTCATTACGTACTTACATACACATAGCACAAAATTAGTTCGTAAGATACTAATCAATTAACACAACTCGTAATCATTGCTTGACTTAGCATTTTAAAAGTTTATAAACATTTATCACTATATGGTTTCATCATTCTCATTAACACTTCATACTACACTAAACATGTATTGTAGATTAGAATAACAATGCAAGCATGCATCAAATTTCAGATTTATAATAACATACTCTGTCCATTCTACATGGTGGCGTGGCCGCGCTTGGTTGGAACTAGGGAGTGGCGCAGCTGCGCTACTTCCAATTCAAACCAGGAAGGGCCTGCTCCTGCAGAATCCAAGCTCATCCTGATTGCACTTTAGACGATGATCCATGTGAAACACACATGTCATGAGGTTTATAACTAGGTTCGATCCTATATCTCGTCTTTAACATATTTCGTTATCAATTTTCAACTAACGAGGCTTTAACGTATTTGATTAACAAAGTTCTTCACGTTTAGTCATTATACATATGCTATGAGGTCAATAAGTCTCAACTATATATGTTCAAGTCATCTTAGTCATGCATTTCAAGTTATATGGTTTTACTTCTTTAAAACTCATTCTAACTATGCTCAACTAGTTTACAACGTCCATGGCTAGTTAGGCATACATATCAATCATGTCTAGAGGCATAACATATTCTATCTTGATAGTTATAAATTTCAGAATACATGTAAGGTGGTTATCAATCAAACTAGTTTTCCAAACTCTTAAGTTTTCTTTGAAAATCTCATGTTAAACCATTCAAGCATGCAAAGTAACTTCACATACCACAATTCATGCTCATGTACATACATAATCAGACCGCATAAGCATGCTCACAAGTTCATATCTAATAGTGTACTTATTTCATTGAGTTTGCACTTGGAAAATTCTAAGTTTCCTTTAGAAACCAAGCTATGGCATGTGATTACATGCAAGGCCACCTAAACTAGCAAGTCATGGACTTAAATAGTCTTGATTAAGTTTAACTAGCATGCTCAACATTTCAGAAACTTAAAAAGTTATCGTTTGGTTCTGCAGAAGGGCGCGGTCGCGCCCTGTTTGTACTAGGGAGTGGCGCGGCCGGGCCACTCTGTTTCCAGACCAGAAAGGTTCTGTAATAGAAGAGTTTCCTACCCAATTTAGAAATCCTTCATGAATCATGCTTGATTACTATCACATTGCATATACAACATGTGTATGGACTTTACTAACATACTAACACCATCTTATATATCCAATTTCAACTAAATCATACAATTTCTATGAATCATTAAACTCAAAACTAAGAACACAATGTAATGTTATACCTCTTGAGCTTAGAATTTGCTAAGCTTGCTACGAATTTCAGAATTCTCTCAATGCAATATCCTCACTCTCTCTATAACACTTAGCAATAATTCTCAGCAACATAATAATGGAGAGGGAGTGCTTAATTTATAGAAAACTCAATAACCATGCAAGAGCTTTGCACATAGAATTAAACTAAGTGATGAAAGAAGAATACATTGGGCATTTGATAGTTGGTGGAATAGTGGCCATCAACCACTCCAACGCACTCCCTTGCCATCATTATTGCTACTTTACTGAATTTAAGAGATGAAGGGACTAGACTAGGATATGTGCTACTCACGTGAAGGAGAAGAATGGGACTCTAAATTAGGGATAAGCTTATTCTCAGCATTTGCAAGTTGGAAATGAAATAATGTCACATACTATAGGTTTATATACACATATAATATACTTAGGTTTTAAATTCAATTGGGTGTATATATGGACTTTTAATGAGACAACAATATTACATAATAGTAAGTTGGGGGTATATATCTATTCACATAATATAATCCATGTACATTTTGATAATATCGAATATAATCTAATTGAGTATTATCTTTCCACATTATCATAAACTTTATCATTTCAATTATATTTAATTATTAGAATAAATATTAATATCAATTATTTATTTAGTTCAATTCAACATTTCATAAAGTACCCATTCAATGTACCCACACATACATGTTGTCACATAAGCATCATTCAAGTAACTTATATGTTTCATTAAATCTTACCATATAATTTTTTATATTATATAGTCTCCTTATAAAGTCACACTATACTTTATATTAATAGATGTAGCTACTATATATTATATGGTCAATCATCACATATCTTTGCACATAAAAATTAATTGAACAAACATTAACCTTATTTTATTAATTAATCATTTACTCAATAATACGCTTTTACTCATAATAACAATTAATTAACAATATAATAATAACTAATCATCCACTTATTAATTCATTCTTTAATTAATTAAACCATCAGAATTTCCATTATCGTGCCAAACAAGGCATTCTACGAGTTTATTATAAATCTCCACATTTTCTCAACTATCATAAATTCAATTTAATTTAATTAAGTTACTCATCTCATGCCACATAAATATTTATATAAAATAAATATTCACATTCTTATTAATATCAATATTAATATTATTCATAAAAATCACGGGTATTACACCTGCCACCTCCGCCCTTGTCTTTGTACCCCCCGACTGACTTAGCTTCTGAGGTTGATGCCAATGAAGAAGCCGATGATGCTGTTGAAGAGTAAAGTCTCGATCTTTCAGGGAAGTCCTCAGTGCCTAAATTTTTAATTTGTATACAATGAGGACATTGCATATGTTAAGTTTGGGGGTGCATTCATGTAGTTGCATTCATATAGTATTTGCATTCGTCTAGTGTAACTCATTCGTCATGTAGTTTTGCATGCAGTTGTCATTCTAAATAAAAAATAAAAAAATTTGCATTTATTTAGTTTATATTGCATGAATCTAGGCATGTGCGTTAGTTGAAGCTAATTTAGCCAATGATTAGATTGGGATTATATATATGGTTTAACAGTATTGACAATTAAGACATGGATGTAGTTTCATATCATGATGTAAATCTTATCCTGTTTGAAACTAATGTAACCGGATAGCATGTTAGGTTGACCTTATTAATTAACTTGATTTAAATAATCGCATAATTATCTTCTTGGGGGAAATATTAGTCTTAATAAAAGAAAATCAGTAAACTTGTGGTAAGGCTAGGATGATGCATATATTTTATACTTTCACGATCAATATATGTGTGCAAGTATAAACGGTCAACAAGTAATAAAGAGTAAGTAGAGTATCGTTCCCACGAAGAATTATTTAATAAGAAGTACCAAACACTAACCCGTAATCAACTTAATCTTTTTTAAACGATGGATTTAGTATTTTGAATAATAATATGCAATTAAACTACTACTAACTATCCCTAGAATGAAACTAGAAAATGAAGACATGAGACTACAATTTCACCTATTGTTTCATCTAAATGAATACACTTCCCGTTATGCCAAATTAATTATCATGGGTTGTTAATCAAGAACACGAAGGTAAAATATGGCCATCTCTCGATGTACCATACCTAAATCAAATCAAATCCACAAATGATAGAATCAAGTTGAACACCCTAATTAACTAACTCACTGTATCTCTATGCGAATTGCAATTAAAGAGGATTTAAGCACAAGTTCTTATTAGATTACATGTGGTGCTTCGGTATATCACTATCCTAAGCACAAATCATGAATTCCAACGTCATGTAGAACTCACAAACACATGCTATTATGATCAGATCTAAACCCATAATCTATTGCTCAATTTCATATAGGTTATCACGATAATTGTTAGCTAGGCAATTAAGCATTTCAACACAAATCACAATAGACAATCCAATAACAATTAATAAGACTAACAAGGAAGCATATCAAAATAAACTACATAACAAGATCCATTATAATCTCAAAATGGAGTTTAATTCATGGTTGAAGTGAAAACCATAATCCACAATTGAACAAACATTGAAAGATACAAATAGATAAGAAGAGAATTTAGGGTTTGAGATGAGCAAATCTGAATTTTGTTGCTTCCAATCTGAATCTCCAGTGCTTTCCAAGAGCTTCAATCTCCAAAGATCTAATCTAATCTAGGGTTTATCTAATCTAATGGAAGAGTAGAATATCTAATGATGATATATACAAGATGATGATCCCCAAGGATGGAATACACTATTAGATACTGATATGTCTTAATTTATAAGTCCTATGATGTCTCCTTGTCCAAGTTACGCTCCATTTGCACTATATAATGAAAAAGTCAACTATGGTCAACTTTCGAAGTGGCGCGGGCGCGCTGAAAATAGCCTGGAGTTGGGCGTGGCCGCGCTTAAGTAGCTGATAGCATTTTCTTAGACTAGGGAAGAGCGCGGGCGCGCTCAAAATGAACTACAAATGGGTGCGAGCGCCCTAGATTTTCCGTTGTAGTGTCCTCTGGTAAAATAGCCATAACTTTTGATCCGTGAGGAGTTACAGGACCTTCCACCTGTCAAATCAAAGATATCGATGAGATCTAAAATTTTAGTTTTTGATAATTGAGAAATAATGGACGAATGATGGTCGAAATTGGGCTGGAAGTGACTGTTGTGCAATGGCAACCCAAAACATTGAAGTTCAACGTCTGTTGGTATAAAGGTCATAACTCGCGCATCCGAACTCCGATTGTGATAATTCAAGATGTTCTGGAAAGCTAATAAGAAGCTTTACAATAAAACACAAGTTCCAAGCCAAGAACATAAATGAACATGAAAGCCCAAACGATGTCCGAATTGCATTTCCTTGCCTTTTCATACCAATAGTCGCTCACATAGTTCCCAAGCATAAGATCTACAAAATGAACACAAGATGCATGAAATGTAACTACGAAACATAGGTTTAACCAACTAATTCAAGTAATAGATAGCGGATAAGTAGGTATAAAACCGACTTATCAAATACCCCCAAACTTGAACCGTTGCTTGTCCCCAAGCAACACATATAATGCAATGTAATAAACTAAACAAAATGCAATCTAATCAAAATGCTAACGAATCCAAATACCAGAAAGATATGAAGCTCACAAGAATTGCCTCAGATAAACTACAAAATCTTCAAACAAAGAATCCAACCAAGAACAAGTCCATAATGCATATTATTCTGCAAATCAAAACCTGTCATCAATGATGTAGTGTGTGTGTGCTTAGCAACCATTAAACTTGCTACAGAACAAATACTTCACATAATATACTTCTTAGAGGGAAAAAATACAGTTTCAACTCAAGAAAGGCAGTAAAAAAATTAAGCTCCAACCAAGACTATGCATCAACTAAGCTAAGAGTCAACAAGAGGTTCAAAAACTTGTTGGTCATTTTCACGATCAATATATACTTGCAAGTATACATGGTCAACAAGTAATAAAGAGTAATTAGACTATGATTCCCACGGAGAATTACCTAACAAGAATTATCAAACACTAACCCGTAATCAACTTAATCTTATTTAAACGATGGATTTAGTATTTTGAATAATAATATGCAATTAAACTAATACTAACTATCCCTATAATGAAACTATAAAATGAAGACATGAGACTACAATTTCACCTATTGTTTCATCTAAATCAATACACTTTCCGTTAAGCCAAATTAATTATCATGGGTTGTTAATCAAGAACACGAAGGTAAAATATGGCCATCTCTCGATGTACCATAACCAAATCAAATCAAATCCCTAAATGATAGAATCAAGTTGAATACCCTAATTAACTAACTCACTATATCTCTATGTGAATTACAATTAAATAGGGTTTAAGCACAAGTTCTTATTAGATTACATGTGGTGCTTTGGTATATCTCTATCTTAAGCACGAATCATGAATTCCAACGTCATATAGAACACACAAACACATGCTATTATGATCGGATCTAAACCCATAATTCGTTGCTCAATTTCATATGGGTTATCACAGTAATTATTAGCTAAGCAATTAAGCATTTCAACACAAATCACAATAGACAATCCAATAACAATTAATAAGACTAACAAGGAAGCATATCAAAATAAACTCACAACAAGATCCATTATAATATTAAAATAGAGTTTAATTCATGATTAAAGTGAAATCCATAATCAACAATTGAATAAACATTGAAAGATACAAATAGATAAGAAGAGAATTTAGGGTTTGAGATGAGCAAATCTGAATTCTCTTGCTTCCAATCTGAATCTCCAATTCATTCCAAGAGCTTCAATATCCTAAGATTTAATCTAATCTAATAGAAGAGTAGAATATCTAATGATGATATATACAAGATGATGATCCCCAAAGATGGAATACACTATTACATACTGATATGTCTTAATTTATAAGTCCTAGTATGACTCCTTGTCCAAGTTACGCTCCAATTGCACTATATAATGAAAAAGTCAACTCTGGTCACCTTCCGAAGTGTCGCGGGTGAGCTGAAAATACCCTGGAGTTGGGCGCGACCGCGCTCAAGTAGCAGATAGCATTTTCTTGGATTAGGGAAGAGTGCGGGCGCGCTCAAAATAAACTAGAAATGGGTGCGGGCGCGCCCTAGATTTTCTGCTGAAGTGTCCTCTGGTAAAATAGTCATAACGTTTGATCCGGGAGGAGTTACGGGGCCTGCCACCTTTTAGTAAAATATATCAATGAGATCTACAACTTTCATTGTTTGAGAATTGAGAAATAATGGACGGATAAAGGTCAAAATAGGGCTGGAAGGGACTATTGTGCAATGGCAACCCAAAACATTGAAGTTCTACGTCCGTTGGTACAAAAGTCATAACTCTCGCATCCGAACTCCGATTGTGATGATTCAAGATGTTCCGAAAAGCTAAGAATAAGCTCTATAATAAAACCCAAATTACAATCCAAGAACATGAAATGAACATGAAAGCCCAAACGATGTCCGGATTATATTTCCTTGCCTTTTAAACCAATAGTCGCTCACACAATTTCCAAGCATAAGATCTTCAAATTGATCACAAAATACATGAAATGTAACTACGAAACATTGGTTTAAGCAACTAATTCAAGTCATAGATAGCGGATAAGTAAGTATAAAATTGACTTATCATCTTTCATATTCTAAAGCTTGATTTAAATCACAATTATATTCCTTGAATTATGTTGCAAACCTTGGACTTATAAATTGTTCCTAAATACATTGCAAAAACTGTCTATGTCATTTGATTCGGTTAGACTAATATCATGTGTTATAAAGCAATCCAAACCAATTTCTTGGTGCAGAATCTTATAAAATCTATTGAGATGAAAAACCTTCATAGAAGGGTATATATATATTATGTTGGGAAACCAACACACGCGTGAACAACATGTTTAAATGTTATGCATAATGTATGGTACTTTGGGCTGATCACCTATTGTACTTGTCTTTATTGGGTTATCAGTAAAATACTGTTAATTCTAGCAGGAGTTCTGGTCCATAGTGACTGCTCGGTATTATAATTTTATCCAGTTGGAAAACATTGAATCCTTTGAATTCTTTAATAACCCTTCAGTCTATAATGACTCATTGTTTGAAATTCAAAGGTCAGATTTGGAACTATTGATATTTCTTTGATTATAATATTATTCTATTAATTCTGAGCTATCATTTACCATTATACCCTTGGGATTATGAACTTTATGTTATATTTGTTTTCCCTTATTGTTATATTACTTGATGAGCAAATTTGTTGCTCATTCTTGCTTTCCTTAAATATTTCAATTAATGCAGAATGCGGTGAAACTTTAGGCAAGGATAAGGGCAAAGGCAAAGCTATGAAGTAGCCATGTCCTTCTATGATATAGTTTAAATTCTTATGTTATATTAGACTCAGTTATGATTATGTATTAAGACTTAATTAAGGTTATGTATTAAGTTATGATTAGAACTTTTTATGTAATAGTAATGGTTGCCAGACTCGAGATGAGAATATTTATGTTCCATCAATATAAATTATTATAGTATTCCGTTGTAGATGCTATTAGTATGTTGTATAAGTTAGATCGTGAAACACCAGATTTGAGGTACAAGTATTTGAATTTGGGAGCGTTACAATTTTCTTTTGTCAAATGCCAAATAAGACAAACCCCTGAAAGTAGTATGCACACAAGCCAATCATATTTGATATGATATAGTATATACTTTGTAATCTTATTCATTTATTAATAATAAAAGTTAAATAATCAAATGCTTTTACTTTATTTACATGGTGTTGTTATATTAAATGTGATAAACCCATAGTTTTGAGCAATGCTTTTAGAATTATGATGATTATTATACTAATGAGATCTAAATTCTTTGATAGCTTAAAACTAAAATTGTTCTCGGTCGTTGAATTACAAAAAAGAGGATTAGTGAATCCAAATAGATTGGTACATACGTTGCTTGCTCTTTGGAGGAGGATGATTGATCTCATAATAATTTGTGTGGAGACACTAAAGCAAGTATGTAGGTGTTTATTGGAGAATAATTTCACTGAACGCGGCTCGCTAATGTAACGAATGAGAATTTTGTAATTTAAAAATATTTATTGAATTAAATAAATATTTTAGTTGGTTTATTTATTGAATAAAATAAATAATTGATGAAATTATTGTCGAATAATTTAATTGAGTATGATAATATTAATTAAGTTGATGTTAAATAATTTTATAGGTTGTGTGTATTTTATTAGCCTAATGTGTTGGTTATGTTGTAATTTAATTTAAATAATTAAATTAAAGGATAAGTGAATTGTTAAATAATTGCATTGTAGTATAATGGTGATGTTCTAATTTAATTTAAAAATTAAATTAGAGAATGAATAATGATTAAATGGAAATTATAATTATAAGACAAGGATTAATTTGATTTGTGAATTAATATTAATATAATCACTTGTTTAAAAGGTGTGACATATAAACTATATTATTAGAGAGTTATAAAAATAAATTAAAAGGGTGTTATTTGAGCTAACCAAACAAGGTCTTATGACCTTTGGTATATTGAAACAGCTGAAACCTTTGTTTTCTTACCTGATGGCTTAAGTGCGTATAATGCTTTTATCAGTTTATGTTTTTACATATTTTGTTCATAAGTCTAAGAGAATAGAGAAAGAACGGAGAAAACAGAGAAGAGAGTTTAAGAGAGAGTAAGAGTGAGTTTGAGAGTGATGTGATTTGAAGAAGAGAAATTCTGGAAAACTAAGAGGGAAGAAGAGGAATCAAAACTCTCCTAATCATCTAAGGTTAAAGAAGAATTAAAATAAACAATCTAATTCTAATTCTAAAAAGTTTAAATTCTTATGTTTTGGTTTTCTCAAAATAATTCTCTATAATTGGATTTGGGTGGTTAATTTGATGAGATGTGATTTATATATATTAATTAATGGTTATGATCTGATAATTGACATCTAGAAACTATTTTGGGTTGTTAAATTCGTGTAAACATACATGTTCTAAATTAAGGATTGAGTTTTTTTTTGTAAAACATGTGCATTATGGCTTTCTTTGAGACTAAAATGGATGGTTGAATCATGTGATAATCTGTAAATTGATGATCATTTGTGTTAGTACGTTAAGAAATGAAAAGAATGTAATTTTAATGGACTAATTTGGTTAAGAAACGAGTTCGTAGTGGTTGGATTCGCTAAAAGTATTGAATTTTTAAAAAACTAGCATGAATATGGTTTTTAATCTCCTAAATTGGTTGTTTATGAGGTTTTAGTGGTTCTAATGGTTGAGTATATGTGCTAAGTAGTTTTGGTGAAGTTTATATAAATTGGGTAGGCTTAAATTGCTGGTTGTAAGTGATTTTGGGAGTATTGGTTCGCAACATGTAGGAAGAACAGTTCGCAAAATCCGACATTGAGCAACCCTGCCCCGACGAGAGTTCCCAGTTCATTTTTTTCGTACCGGCGGCTCTTCTGCATTTCAGAACTCCGCCCCTGCAGATGTAGACAGATTGGGTTGGAATTTAGTTTTTTTTATGTTACAGTTCTGGAATGTGATTTTAATCTACTATAGCGTTTATAGTGATACTTAAATCATCTAATAGGTTGAAATAACAGGATACAATTCCATAGATGGTGTTTATATGTTGTGAACTACTAAGTTATGGAGGTTTTGATTGTGTTATTCGTAAGGATAGGAATGCTAAGCCTTATGTTCTATGATAACAAGGATTTTAGTTTCACGTTATGTAACTAGAATAATCAAACTGCAAGCTATAAATTATAACTTGATTAGAATGAGAAGTAAACCAATGAAGTTAGTAATAAGGTAACTAATTAGTATTGTGAACTTATATCATGTATGTAGGATATCTATCGAGCGTGGGTTATAATTGTGTATCAGGCTTACAAGGCAAGTTCTTTATCCCTATCTTGTTTATAATTACGCAAGCTCTCTAACCTTAAACTTTTATTGAGCAAGTATTCTAAACCTTGTTTCTCGTTCTTCAAAGCTTAAACTGTTCTAGTCCTTGAATTCAAATGAGGCTTTCTAATTCTTTCAAAAGCACTACTTTATTATACGATGTTCATTCAACTGTGAACTATTAATGTTCTATCCTTGATTATACAACATTGTTCAAGCTTATGTTGATATCGAACTATTGTATGGCTATTGAACCCTTTTGATTCGACTAGTCCATAGTTGATGAATGTTCTAAATTCATAGAACTCCTGTTAAAGCTATTCCAAACCAAATTTCCTTTGGTACGGATTCTTATATCAAAGCTGAGATGAACATGTTGGGTTTGTACGAAATCGTGACGCAATCAAATTGCAAAAATTAGCGGAAGCATGGTATATCAGAGTTTAAAAAAAATTTCTACAAAACCATTACCCGGATCATCCTTTATGCAAATTATTAATTTAAAACGATAAATAAGAAGTTATGGAATCATACCCTTGTAGAACGAAGCTTCCACAGGTACTAGTTCAACTCCTTGTTCTTCGTGATCTCCTTGAATTTTCGGGTTAGATTCCTTTCTTTGATCAACGTTAGCCACCCAAGTGATTGGCCTCTAGAGGTGATCCACCAAGGAAGATGAATTATCAAGAAGGAGGGTGTTTGGCTTAACCTTAGTTTTCTATCCTCTATAGAAAAGGAGTACTCTCCAACAATTGGAATTACATCAATCTAATATCTATTATAAGACTTCTCTTATATAGACATTGGTCAACCCTTCTAATCCTATTAGACATGGGATTTCTTTTAATTAATTAAACTCCTTTAATTAATTTAGGCTTCCCACCACATGGGAATAATTAATTAAATTCATTTAATTAATTTGTCTCCTAATCTTATTAGGAATAAATGAGAGTACTAAATATTAAATTAATTACTAAACTCCTTTAGAAATTAAAAAAATAATAATTGTAATAATATTAATAAGACTCCTCTTATTAATTTATATTTAATATTTCCAAAATATTAAATAATAAACATTAAGCTATTTAATTTATTCTATCACCATAGATTAAATTAATTATACTTAATGCATTATTACGATTATGCCATTACCTTCTTAAATAATTATTCTTCCTTTTATGGTGTGACCCTTTAGGTTCTCCATATTAAACCGGTTGTGAATAAATCAATTAAAACAATTTTAATCTTATTTAAATAAATAAATTAAACTAATAATTTATTTAAATAAATAATATTTATTCTACAATAGGGATAAGCCTCCCTAGCGATCAACGACTTTCCAGATAATATAGATTTCAACATTAATCAAAAAGAACCTGTGAGTAAATAGTTACCGTACAATTCAATCCTTCCACCATACAATGTCCCAATTAAATATAAGACATGGATTTACTGTCAAGTCTTATTTTATTTAATTATATGTATTTCGATTAGAAAATGCACAACTCCAAATAATGCAAATTAGAAACTCCTTTCTAATTTCATTTCACCTTGGCCAAGGATTCCTGGGTTGTCATTTAACGAATCACATAGGACATATCTCCTCTTTTACTAGAGGTGGTAGATTCTTTATTGATCATTCATTATCTCCATATGTAACTCATTATACCCAAGCATACCCTATATATGCCTTAAAAGGTCTTAAGGAATAAGTCAAAGTATAATTTGTTACATACAAGATACTATGATGATCTCAAGTCCAAGGATTACTTGTACTACTATCACATTAGGAATTCCTATTGACAGGCGAGTAAATCTCCATTAGGTATTCCATAGCGAATCACGTTCAGTGAACTTATTCTCCAATAAGCACCTACATACTTGCTTTAGTGTCTCCACACAAATGATCATGAGATCAATCATCCTCATCCAATGAGCAAGCAACATATGTACCAATCTATCCGTATTTACTAATCCCCTTTTTAGTAATCCCACGATTGGGAACTATTTTAGTTTTAAAACTTTCTAAGAATTTAGATCTCATTAGCATGATCATCATCATGATTCTAAAAGCATTGCTTAAAACTATGGGTTATTTACATATTATAAAAACAGCAACATGTAGATAATTAAATGCCTTTAATAAATGAATATTTTATTAATACATAAATAAGATTGTTTACAAAGTACGTGCTTTATCATCATACATGATTGGCTTGTATGCACACTACTATCAATCTCCCACTTGCACTAAAGCCAATCGCCATGGTATCTCATACCCATCTTCTCTAAGTGACGATCAAACTGCTGTTGTGTTAAAGCTTTAGTAAATGGATCTGCAATGTTATCTTGAGAGTCTACACGCTCCAAGGTGACGTCTCCTCTTTCAATGATCTCCCTGATCAAGTGAAATCACCGTAACACGTGTTTAGATTTCTGATGAGACCTGGGTTCCTTAGCCTGTGCAACTGCTCCTGTGTTGTCACAGTAAACGGGAACTGCTTCTCCAATGCTAGGAACCACACCAAGTTCAGTTATGAACTTCTTCATCCAAACAGCTTCCTTTGCAGCTTCACTTGCAGCTATATACTCTGCCTCTGTCACTGAATCAGCAACTGTTTGCTGCTTGGAACTCTTCCAACTCACTGCGCCTCCGTTTAAGGTAAAACATACCCCGAAACAGATTTACTGTCATCTTGGTCCGTTTGAAAACTTGAGTCTGTGAAGCCCTCGAGTTTTAATTCAGACCCACCGTAGACAAGAAAAATATCTTTAGTCCTTCTCAAGTACTTTAGGATATTTTTCACTGCCTTCCAGTGCTCTTCTCCAGGATTCGACTGGTATCTGCTCGTTACACTAAGTGCATGAGCAACATCCGGTCTAGTACAGATCATACCGTACATGATAGATCCTATTGCAGAAGCATAAGGGATCTTACTCATACGGTCTCTCTCCTCAGGTGTCTTTGGGGCCTGTTTCTTGGAGAGATGTATTCCATGGCTCATCGGCATGAGACCTCTTTTGGAATCTTCCATGCTAAACCTCTTTAGCATCGTATCAATGTACGTTCCTTGGGATAAACCAAGCATCCTTTTAGATCTATCTCTATAGATCTTTATCCCCAAAATATAGGATGCTTCTCCCAAGTCCTTCATGGAGAAGTGTTTAGATAACCAGATTTTAATTGATTGTAGCATAGGAATGTCATTCCCTATCAGTAATATATCATCAACATATAATACAAGGAATGAAATTACGCTCCCACTAACCTTCTTGTACACACATGGTTCATCATCATTTTTGATAAAATCAAACTCTTTGATTGTCTCATCAAAACGAATGTTCCATCTACGAGAAGCTTGCTTCAATCCATAAATGGATCGTTGCAGCTTACAGACTTGATTTATTCCAACCTTTGAAACAAATCCCTCTGGCTGTGTCATATACACATCCTCCTCAAGTTTTCCATTGAGGAAGGCCGTTTTCACGTCCATCTGCCAGATCTCATAGTCGTTATAAGCTGCAATTGCAAGTAAAATCCGAATGGACTTGAGCATAGCTACTGGTGAAAAGGTTTCATCATAATCAACTCCTTGTCTTTGTTTGAAACCTTTTGCAACCAGTCGGGCCTTATAGGTCTCCACCTTGCCGTCCGCTCCAGTCTTTCTTTTAAAGACCCATTTACACCCAATAGGCTTAATGCCTTCAGGTGGTGAAACCAAAGTCCATACTTTGTTTTCATACATGGAGTCCATTTCGGATTTCATGGCTTCAAGCCATTTCCCTGAGTCTTTATTACTCATGGCCTGTTCGTAATTCAATGGATCATCATCATTCATGATGTGTACCTCATCGTCATCCTCTATAACGAATCCATACCTCTCAGGTATCTTCGGTACTCTCCAAGATTTACGAACAGGGTGTGGTATAGTAGGTTCTTCTACTTGGTCAGGTACCTGACTTTGATCCGTGGTAATTTGTGGTTCTTGAACTTCTTCAAGATATATCTTACTCCCACTGACCCCTTCATGGATAAACTTCTTTTCCAAGAAGGCAGCATGTTTCGCAACAAACACCTTTTGATCAGTTAGATGATAGAAATAATACCCTACAGTTTCTTTAGGGTATCCCACAAATCTACACTTTTCGAATTTAGTCTGTAGCTTATCATGTTCAAACTTTTTGACATAAGCTGGACAACCCCAAGTCTTAACATGCTTAAGATTTGGTTTCCTCCCCTTCCACATCTCATATGGAGTCTTTGGGACGGATTTGGTAGGTACCTTGTTAAGTAGGTATGCAGCCGTTTCTAGGGCATATCCCCAGAAGGAAATTGGAAGGTCGGTAAAACTCATCATGGATCGAACCATGTCTAACAGTGTTCGATTTCTCCTTTCAGATACTCCATTTAACTGTGGTGTACCTGGAGGAGTCCATTGTGAGATTATACCATTTTCTTTGAGACAATTGAGAAACTCACCGCTTAAGTATTCTCCGCCTCGATCTGATCGAAGTATCTTTATACTCTTGCCCGTTTGTTTCTCTACTTCACTTCTGAACTCTTTGAACTTTTCAAATGATTCTGACTTGTATTTCATTAAATACACATATCCAAATCTTGAGTGATCATCAGTGAAAGTAATAAAATAAGAATACCCACCCCGTGCACTTGTTGTCATAGGCCCACAAACGTCTGTGTGAATCAATGCCAACAACTCTGTAACTCTTTCTCCTCTTCCACTAAAAGGAGATTTAGTCATTTTACCCATGAGACAAGATTCACAAGTTGGATATGATTCATAATCGGATAGCTCGAGGAGCCCATCTTTATGCAACTTGGATAATCTTGTTTCATTGATATGACCGAGTCTACAGTGCCACATGTAGGTATAATTAATATCATCTCTTTTTCTTTTCTTAGTTTGTTCAATTTGAAATATATTTTCTTGTAAGTCAAGTGTATAAAGTCCATTTCGCAAATTTCCAATACCATATAAAACATCGTCTTTATAAATAGAACAACTATTGTTCTTTATAACAACGTTAAATCCTTCCATATCCAATACAGAAATTGAAATAATATTTTTAATAATATTCGGAACATAATAACAATTATTAAGATAAATGGACTTGCCCGAAGGCATTGCTAAATAATAAGTTCCTACAGCTAATGCAGCAACCTTTGCTCCATTCCCCACTCGTAGGATCACCTCATCATTGTTCATCTTTCTACTTCTGACCAGTCCCTGCACAGTATTACATATGTGAGAACCACAGCCGGTATCCAATACCCAAGTAGAATTATGACTTTCAGAAAAATTAATTTCAATCATAAACAAACCTTGATTGGAAGTCGAAGCTTCTCCAAGCTTCTTCTCTGCTAGATACTTCTTGCAGTTCCTTTTCCAATGTCCCGGCTTGTTGCAATGAAAGCACATTCCTTTAGCTGGTTCAGGTTTCTTTTGTTCCTTTTCTTTCCCCTTTCCCTTAGCCTTCTTGGATTTCTTTTTTTCAGAAGATACCTTAGGTCTCTTCCTTTTATTGGAAGAATCCACCATCAAGATATGGTTCTTCTTGGATGGGAAGTGACCTTCTGCAGTTTTCAGCATGTTAAGCAGCTCAGGCAAGCTGACATCTAGCTTATTCATGTGAAAATTAACCACAAACTGCGAGAAGGTCTCAGGGAGTGACTGCAAGACCAAGTCTTGACTCAACTCCCCATCCATGACGAACCCAAGCTGTCCAAGGCGTTCAATCAAATTGATCACTTTCAGGACATGAGTCTCGACGGCAGTACCCTCGGTCATCCGAGATCGGAAGAGCTCCTTAGATATCTCATATCTAGCAGTCCTACTCTGTTCACCATACAACTCCTTGAGGTGAAGCAGCATAGCAGGAGCATCCATTTTTTCGTGCTGACGCTGAAGCTCGTTATTCATGGATGCGAGCATGATGCATTGAGCCACAGATGCATCATCTTGCCACTTAGTGAAAGTGGCAATCTCTTCCTCAGAGGCTGTTTCTGAAACAGATTCAGGGACAGTTGAATTTAGGACATAAGAAATCTTTTCAGCAGTGAGAACAATTCTCAGATTTCTTAGCCAGTCCTCATAATTCGGCCCGGTAAGCTTGTTTGCATCAAGTATGCTTCGTAGTGAGATTAGTGATTTAGACATTTTTAAAATTCTGCATGTGAAAAATAACATTTTAGCAAACATTCATTTTATTAATTTTGCATACCAAAATAAATTTAGGTCTTTATTTTAAATTGGTATCTCCCACTATTTTCATCAAACTATATTACCCTCACTTATATAGTTCGGCAACATCTAATTAAAGATTTGCTAGTGAGAATAAGGATCCCATTTCAAATGTATATAACCTTGTGGATAGCACAACAAGCGATATACAAATAAATAGGTAGACAACTCTTGTCAATTACAACACTATATAACTCCTTTTATTTTGCCTCTTAAATCATAATGGTCAAGTGTGTGCACATCCGAACTAAAATGATTTAAGTTAAGTCCAGCCTAGCACTTCCATAAATTCAAAAAAGAAAAATGTTCGTCCTTGTGGATAGCACAACAAGACTAGATCGTTCAATTTTCTTGATAAGCATCAAATGTGATTAATTAACATCTTAAATACGCAATACTCGCCTTGTGGATAGCACAACAAGCTCATATTAAATATTTAATACTCTATTAATTTATCATGCTAGAAGGCGACGTTCGATATTCCAAATATCATTGAACGCTTCAGACTTAATATTATTTCTTTGAGGGGTTTGTTATTATTTGTCTCATCTTGTTTAGCGCGCATGCACATATATATATAAAATACGCGTCATTTTATTAAACATGCGAAGCATGTTTGCATAAAATATAATATATATAATATTTAGCATGCAATATAGAATATTATATTCTACCCGGATTGATTATGGACTTTTATTCTAGTTTGGTTCACTAGAGCCACCAAGTGAACCAAAAGGTCAAACCTAGGAGTGCAAGAATTTAAATTTAAATATAACTATTACATTTAAACTCGGGCTCCATACAAACGGGTCTTCACGCGCTCCTTGCTCCTTGGTCTCCAATTTCTTCAAGATAATTCTAACTATTCTTATGACATTAAACTATTTAATTTAAATAGAAACCTTGATCAACAGTAAAGGGGAAGTACATAGGAAGGAGATAAAATTTTACATCAAGAAAAAAAAAATTAGAGAAGACGAGGTACGCAGACCCCATTTAATAAAACCCATTCATTCAAGCATTCAACTAAAATAAAATCCAATCACATTGGTCAAATAGTCCATAATCAATCCCCATTTATTTTCATACATATCACCATATATATCAATAAATAAATATTCATCTCATGAATTAAAACATTCCATATATATATGAGTATCATTTAATGGGCAATTTTAAATTGCATGAAATCCAATTTCAAGATTAAAATAAACTCTTTATTTTAATTATAAAATTATTTAGAATATAATATATAAATATATCATATTTATTTTTTAAAAAGAAGTCACCTTCTTTTATTAAAAGAGTCCTGCAGGTTTATTAAAAAAGTCCTTTCATGATGGGTCACCTTATTTTTGGAGTAAGAAAGAGACAACACCTTTTCTTTGCAGAATTCAAGATTAGCACCAAAAAAAAAATTGTGATTCGTCCCAAAAAAAGTCTTTTTTTTTTTTTAAATATAATTTTATACAATAAAATTATGCCCAATAAATTATTTTAAATACATACCCATATGTATATGAAATCAAAAATAAATTAATAATTGCATAAAGATTTGGCTTTGATACCACTGTTGGGTTTGTACGAAATCGTGACGCAATCAAATTGCAAAAATTAGCGGAAGCATGGTATATCAGAGTTTAAAAAAAATTTCTACAAAACCATTACCCGGATCATCCTTTATGCAAATTATTAATTTAAAACGATAAATAAGAAGTTATGGAATCATACCCTTGTAGAACGAAGCTTCCACAGGTACTAGTTCAACTCCTTGTTCTTCGTGATCTCCTTGAATTTTCGGGTTAGATTCCTTTCTTTGATCAACGTTAGCCACCCAAGTGTTTGGCCTCTAGAGGTGATCCACCAAGGAAGATGAATTATCAAGAAGGAGGGTGTTTGGCTTAACCTTAGTTTTCTATCCTCTATAGAAAAGGAGTACTCTCCAACAATTGGAATTACATCAATCTAATATCTATTATAAGACTTCTCTTATATAGACATTGGTCAACCCTTCTAATCCTATTAGACATGGGATTTCTTTTAATTAATTAAACTCCTTTAATTAATTTAGGCTTCCCACCACATGGGAATAATTAATTAAATTCATTTAATTAATTTGTCTCCTAATCTTATTAGGAATAAATGAGAGTACTAAATATTAAATTAATTACTAAACTCCTTTAGAAATTAAAATAATAATAATTGTAATAATATTAATAAGACTCCTCTTATTAATTTATATTTAATATTTCCAAAATATTAAATAATAAATATTATGCTATTTAATTTATTCTATCACCATAGATTAAATTAATTATACTTAATGCATTATTACGATTATGCCATTACCTTCTTAAATAATTATTCTTCCTTTTATGGTGTGACCCTTTAGGTTCTCCATATTAAACCGGTTGTGAATAAATCAATTAAAACAATTTTAATCTTATTTAAATAAATAAATTAAACTAATAATTTATTTAAATAAATAATATTTATTCTACAATAGGGATAAGCCTCCCTAGCGATCAACGACTTTCCAGATAATATAGATTTCAACATTAATCAAAAAGAACCTGTGAGTAAATAGTTACCGTACAATTCAATCCTTCCACCATACAATGTCCCAATTAAATATAAGACATGGATTTACTGTCAAGTCTTATTTTATTTAATTATATGTATTTCGATTAGAAAATGCACAACTCCAAATAATGCAAATTAGAAACTCCTTTCTAATTTCATTTCACCTTGGCCAAGGATTCCTGGGTTGTCATTTAACGAATCACATAGGACATATCTCCTCTTTTACTAGAGGTGGTAGATTCTTTATTGATCATTCATTATCTCCATATGTAACTCATTATACCCAAGCATACCCTATATATGCCTTAAAAGGTCTTAAGGAATAAGTCAAAGTATAATTTGTTACATACAAGATACTATGATGATCTCAAGTCCAAGGATTACTTGTACTACTATCACATTAGGAATTCCTATTGACAGGCGAGTAAATCTCCATTAGGTATTCCATAGCGAATCACATTCAGTGAACTTATTCTCCAATAAGCACCTACATACTTGCTTTAGTGTCTCCACACAAATGATCATGAGATCAATTATCCTCATCCAATGAGCAAGCAACATATGTACCAATCTATCCGTATTTACTAATCCCCTTTTTAGTAATCCCACGATTGGGAACTATTTTAGTTTTAAAACTTTCTAAGAATTTAGATCTCATTAGCATGATCATCATCATGATTCTAAAAGCATTGCTTAAAACTATGGGTTATTTACATATTATAAAAACAGCAACATGTAGATAATTAAATGCCTTTAATAAATGAATATTTTATTAATACATAAATAAGATTGTTTACAAAGTACGTGCTTTATCATCATACATGATTGGCTTGTATGCACACTACTATCAGAACAACCCTAATATAAGGGATAATACTACGTAATAACGTTAAAATATTTATGCACAATACAGTGTACGAAGGGCTGATCCCTCGGAGTACGAGATGATGGTCCATATAGTATATAAAACTGTTAAAGGTTATGGTAGAGATACTCGTTAACCTAGGACATTGTTCATGATCTTGTGACCCTCAGATGTACTTTTGATCTTGTTTCTAATCTTGATTCAAAAGCCGAGTTTCCTATTGAAACTTTTGTTTATTAATTATCGTTGACTAATTTACAAGAAACTTTATATTATTCAGTTGAGATCTATTTATTAACCATTCATATGTTATTATTGCTATTGTGATTCTTGTGAGCAATTGTTCGTTCACCCTTGCATAAAAACTTTGCAGCTAAAGTTAAAAGGGCTGGCGAGCCATCCTCGAGTAAGGGCAAGGGCAAGTTGCATAAGTGATGAAGATTAATTTACTTTTGTTTGCTAAAATTTGTGTAACGAGACTAAGTTATTATTATGTTTTAATTCCGTAAAGATGTAATGAATGTTAGATAACCTGAGATTGAGTATTATTGATGTAACCCTTTAATGGGAGGATTATTTATTAAGTTTGAATATTATTATTATCCTTTATTATGGGTAGTTAAATGTGATTATTTTGGACAGTGAACACCACATCTGTGGGATTGAAGTGCCCGAATTTGGGGGTGTCACAGCTAATGAATACCTAATGGATTTTTAGTAAAAAGAATGGAATGTCATATGTGATTCGATAAATAACAACCCAGTAGTCCTTGGCCAAGGAAAATGAAATTAGAAATGAGTTTCTAATTTACATTATTTGGAGTTGTGCATTTGAGAATAGAAATATATATAATTAAATAAATAAGACTTGATAGTAATTCTATGTCTTATATTTAATTGGGACATTGTATGGTAGAAGGATTGAATTGTATGGTAACCATTTACTCAAAGGTTCTTTTATGATTAATGTTGAAATCTATATTATCTGGAAACTCGTTGATAGTTAAGGAGGCTTACCCTTATTCTAGAATAAATGTTATTTAATTAAATGAATTAAATAGTTAATTTATTTATTTAAATAATATTAAAATTGTTCTAATTGATTTATTCACAAATGGTTTAATATGGAGAACCTAAAGGGTCACACCATAAAAAAAAATATTTATTTAAGAAGAAAACGACATAATCGTAATAATAAGTTAAGTGTATTTTGTGACGAACGAGAATTTTATAATTTATTTTAAATATTTATTGAATTAAATAAATATTTTTATTGATTTATTTATTGAGTTAAATAAATATTTGATGAGATTGTAGTAGATTAATTTAATTAAATGTGTTACAATGATTAAATTAATGTGGAGTAATTTTATAATTCAAAGTCTGAATTTAATTGAGATTATTTAATTAAATGAGATGTTTAATAATTATAATGTTATTCTAATTAATTTAATAATTAATTAGAGACTTAATGATTTGTCATAATTAATAATTGAGAATTTTAATTATGTGATGATGTGATTTAGTGTGTAATATTATCTTTCATTTAATTAGATTTAAATGATATTATTTGATTAATTAAAGTATAAAAAATAAACTATATAAAAAATAAGTTAATTAAAATAATGAGAAAAGGAGCTAATTTGGAACAAGCCAAACATGGCCTTAGGAACATTGGAGCAGTTAAGGCCTGATGCGCTTAACTGCTACCCATGACTTTACCGGTTATATCATATACGTAGACTTATATCTTCATTCTTCATTCTTCATTCATTTTATTTCATCAGAAAGAACTTCAAAGAGAAAAAGAAAGAGAGATTGAGAGAATTAATTGATTGAAGAGGTTTTGTAGAATCAAAGAAGGAATTTCTATCATAATCTTAATAGAGTTGCAAGAGTAATATCTTCAACCCAAGCTTTTAATTCTACATTATTATTTTTTCTCCATTAAAGCCAATTGAGTTTTCTGTTAATTGAATTTCATGATTTTTTTTGTTAAAAACTTGATGTTAGATGTTTATTAGCATATATAATTCAATTGTATATGATTTGTATGTGTTTTAGAGTAATTAATCCATGAAAGCATGTCTAAATTAGAGATTTGAAAGTTACAGAGTATCAAAGTATGAATATGGCTTATATGAACAAAAAATCATTCTTTAATTGTTTATTAAATTAAAAAATTGATGATTGATTATGTTTATGCATGTAAAAACGAAGAGAACAAAATTTAAATGGACATATTCAGTTTTATAACGAATCTGTAATGCATGATTTCTTAAAAATTGTCAAAACTGTGAAATATATCAAGAACATGAAAATTAAGTGTTCAAATTTAGTTGTTTACGTGATTTAAATTGGTAAAAGCGTGCTAAGAAAGTTACTTAATGTTCATATTAACTTTATAACTTATGAGTAACATTAAATTTGATGTTTGAGTATGATTTTGGCGTTATTTGGCTTTTTCTGTGTTCTTCGCAAACACTGTCAGACTTTACTGCGTCGCGGCGCTACAACGCCAATTTTGTGAAGAAACAGGGCACTGCAATGCCAGACCAAGGGGCGTGCTGACATAGCCACGGCGCCGCAGCGCCGATTCTGTGAAGGAACCTAACGCTGCAGCGCCAGGTCAAGAGACGTGCTAACATAGTCACAGCGCCGTAGCACCGGTTCTATGAAAGAACCCAACGCTGCAGCGCCAGGCCAAACAGCTAGCTGACGTAAGCTTAGCGCCGCAGCACCGGTCCCTAGTGTAAACTGGGTGCTATAGCGCCGTCCAACAGAATGACCCAGAGAATTTTATTTAAGTGTTTAAAGTTCAGAAATGCAATTTAAAACCTATGTAATGAACATGATAATATGTTAATTATATATTGAGATGTTAAAACAAATTACTAACTTGTCAATAATAATTTATGTGATTAATTGATAAGTTAAATACGTGATTTAAACTCGTTATTTGTGAAGTCTAATAACGTATTCAAGAACTGATATTTGTGATTCGATGAGTATAATCAGACTTAGAATTAATTATTATTGTGAATGCAATGGTATGTAGGATTAATTGAGGAACGTGAATTATAACTGTAGCTTGTGCACGAGGCAAGTCTTTCTATCCCTGACTTGATAGCATTATGAAAGTTTCTGAACCTTACTCTTACATTACGCAAGTTTATTAACTCTACTTTAATTGAGCAAGTTATCTATTCTTTCATTAAACAAGTTTTTACTCTTGTTTATTCAAGTTTAAGATTCCATATGAGATATTATAATTCTTTTTAAAGAAATACTTCAGTTATAAAATACTTATTTAATTGTATACCTTTGGGGTTCATTATTTGGTTTAAGTATCAATTTATTGTTGAACCTTGAAAGACTAGCGAACCCTTATTGATTCAACTAGTCCATAGTTGATGAGCGTTCTAAATTCTAGAACTTTTATTGAGCTTATCCAAACCAAATTTCCTTAGGTACGGACTCTGATGTCAAACTGAGATGAACAACCCTTTATAGGGGATTATTTATGTGTTAGCGTTGAGATAATGTGCACATACATGGTACTAAAGGCTGATCCCTCTAAGTATGAGAAGTAGAGTCCATATAGTCTTACTACTTTTAAAGGTTTAAAGTAGAAATAATTGATAACTTGGGACATAGTTCTTGGTCTTATGACCCTCAAATATACTTTTGATTCTTGTATTCATTTTTTGATTCAAAAGCCGAGCTTTCTATTATTCAGAACTTATTGATTCTTCGCATGTTATTATTGTTATTATATTGTTATACTTTTGGGCAATTGTTGCTCACTCTTGCATAATAACATTGCAGCTAAGATTGAAAGAACTGACCAGCCATCCACTAGTAAGGGAAAGGGCAAAGCTAACAAGTGATGAAGACTTGTTATTTTATTTGAGAATATTGTGTTTAAGACTTATGATGTTGTTCAAGACTTAATTATTTATTTATGTTTCCGCATTGATGTTTAAGGTTAGTTAAACCTGGGATTGATTTATTCAGATGTTGTAACCCCTTAAGGGGAGGATTTCTATTTATTTCATGAATTTCATTTATTATGGGTAGATAGATGTATTATTATTGGACAGTGAACACCAAATCCTGTGGAATTGAAGTACCCGAATTTGGGGGTGTCATAAGTTGGTATTAAAGTTGTAGGTTATGAACATTAGGTGGGAAAAACCTTAGGATAGCTAGTAGCCTTTTTAAGAGATCGATAACATAGTGGTGTGATAAATAGGTTTTTAACCTACTTAATAAATATATCTTGGCTTGATATTTTGTTAATAGTTAAGTGTGCATGTTACTTTTCATATGTTTTGTGTGCATGTGCAGGATTGGAGTGAAGCTAACTTAAAGGGACAAAAGAAAGGAATAAAGAAGAAAAGAATTGCAAGCCAACAAAGCTAGTAGCCAGGCGCGGGGCGCGCTGGCTAAAGGGTACAAGAGGCGCGAGTTATGCCATGAGGAAACCAAAGACACTGCATACATAGCGCGGGGCACGCAGGCATAGAAGGAGACGGGTGCGGGGCTCGCTAGGCAGTCGAATTTGATAAGAAATTAGGGTTTTAAGCACAAGTTGACTTGGAAAGGGATTGTAAACTTACCTTCTTTAATTAGGGTTTTGTCTAGACTATCTATAGGGGTTATTTTTATTATTTTTAGACTATCTTTTTATCAGCTTTTATTCTACATTCTCTTGGATTGCTTGGAGGCTACAAACCTTAGTTTTGGAGATTCAAGCATGTCAGGCTATGTTCTCTATTTTAATTCTGAAGGGATGTTGAACTTATTTATCAAATAATGATTTGATCAGTTTATTCTATTTATTCTTCTATCTTGAGATTTATTCTGATTATCCAGATGAACTTTCATACATGTTATCCAATTGATTGATTTGTTTTTTACATGATTAAATTAATAAATTGAATTTCATCTGCTAGATTAAGACAGATTTTAAGCAAACAAAGTGTGTCTAATCTAAGTAGCAATTAACAATATTTTATTGTGGTCAAGCTTTGAAATATTGTTAAGGTTTTTAGCAGACAAGTTAAATAATACCTGATTGTGTAATTATTGCTTGGAATAATCTAATTCTCATTCTTCATGCTTCTATTATATTAAATCTAGACTGATAGTTCTAGGTTGTATGTTAGTTAGAATCTCTTGTTGGCGATCGTCGCATTAGATCTACACTTAAAGAGAATTTCGGGTAATTAGCGATTGCGGTTATCTAAGGTTATTAATCTCAATGGAAGATAAATAGTATAATCACTTGGTTAAATCATAATTGTTAAAAAGGGATACTGAACTGACGAATTGATCTTTTTACTCATTGATATTTTCTTTAAACTTACTTTTGTTAAATATAGTTTTTCAAACAAAAATCCTCTAATTCATTGGAAATCATTGAATAATTAAAATACAATTCACTCTCTATGGGATCGATCCTTGCTTATTGTTATACTGATTCTTGAATTAGTAGAACCTAAGTAAGGTAAATTTTATAGTGCTAGACGACAGCTACCAAATTTTGGCGCTGTTGTCGGGGAGTGTTATTGTTTTTATTTATTCAATTGTTTTTATTTATTTTATTTTATTTTTATGCCTCGATCCTCTCACTCTCTTGATTTGAAATTTGATCCAGAAATAGAGAGAACCACACGAAGGCTTTGGACGGAAGCTCGAAAAAATCAAGGTTCACTTGCAGATTCCGAAGAAGCTCCATCACCGGGCCTAAACATTACACTCACACTAACTTTCAGACCAATCTTCTGCAAGCGAATCAGAAGAGGAAATGGCAGTGCCAAATAACAGGACTTTGAAGGAGTTGTCAACTCCTAATCTTACTCAACAACCTCTTTGTATTGAATATCCTGCTTTAAATGTTTTGTTTGAACTAAAATCTGGACTAATTCACCTTTTGCCTACTTTTCGTGGTCTTACAGGTGATGATCCATACAAACATTTGCAGGAATTCCATATTGTGTGTTCCACCATGAAGCCACATAATGTCACGGAGGATCAGATTAAGCTACGAGCTTTCCCATTCTCATTAGGAGACTTAGCAAAAAATTGGTTATTTTATCTCCCCGCAGGATCAATTCAATCATGGAACTGACATGAAAAGGCTATTTTTGGAGAAGTACTTTCCTACTTCAAGAGTAGCCAACATCAGGAAGGAAATTTGCGGAGTCCGACAATTCAGTGGTGAGACACTGCATAAATACTGGGAGAGATTCAAGAAGCTTTGCTCCAGCTGTCCACCCCAGCAGATCAACGATCAACACCTCATCATCTACTTTTACGAAGGACTCATACCGATGGATAGGAATATGATCGACACTGCTAGTGGAGGAGCATTAGTGGATAAAACACTAGAGGCTGCAAAAAATCTGATTGCAAACATGGCCGCTAATGCACAACAGTATGGAACACAGATTGATCATCTAGCGCAAAGGGTAAGTGAGGTAAGCACAACGAATGTAGAGCAACAGATTTCTAACTTAATTGATTTGGTGAAACAATTAGCTACAGGTAATGCACCAGTTGCATAAGCTTGCCAGATTTGTTTAATGGTGGGGCACCCAACAGATGCATGCCCGACATTACAAGAGGAAGATAGTACACAGCAAGCTAATGCAATGGGAAACTACCAAGCTCAGCCACAGAGGAAATATGACCCTTTCTCCAACACATACAATCCATGATGGAGGGATCATCCTAACTTCAGTTATGGGGGTGCTAGGCCACAGGCGCAAGGGTTTTACCCAGTTAAACCACAGTTTTAGCCAAATCAGCCACAGTACCAACCCATACCAGCAGCACCGGCAAATCTTGGTACATCCTTGGAGGACATGTTCAAAGCGTTCATGCAATAGACACAACAATTTCAATAAGAGACGAAGTCGTCCATCCACAGCTTGGAGAGTCAAATGAGCCAATTAGCCACTACTGTAGGTCGGTTGGACTCTCAAGGTTCAGGGAGGCTTCCATCGCAGACTGTTGTGAACCCAAAGGAGAACGCTCGTGCTATTACCTTGCGGAGTGGAAAAAATATGGATACACCAACAGCAACAGTTAAGTATGAGAAAGAGCAACAAAAGGAGGAAACAGTGAAAACAAAGGTACACCCTAATCCTCCTTGTCAAATTAATGATATTCCACTTCCCTTTCCTCATAGAAATTCTAGAAAGTCCAAGAAAGATGAACAAGATAAAGAAATTCTAGAATCCTTTAGAAAAGTAGAAGTGAATATTCCACTACTTGACGCGATTAAACAAGTGCCACGACATGCTAAATTTTTGAAAGAATTATGCACTAATAAACGTAAATTATAAATTGATTCGTGTGTTACTTGCTCATTTATATCCGATGACTTTGCTGAGAATTTAGAGTTGCCTAAGGATGAATTAGCGAATACCCTATGAACATAAAAATTACGAATAAGGAAGTGATTCCTGTTAGGTTCGTACACAAGAACTGTAAGGTGGACATTAAGGGAAATGTGATGAATGTAGATCTTATCCCGATTAGACTTGGGGAATTCGACGTTATTTTGGGGATGGATTGGCTATTCAATTATGGGGCTATAATTGATTGCCAAAAGAAGTGTATTAACCTTATGACTCCGTCAAAGGTTGTATTTTATGGCAGCAAGTCGCCTAGACTAAGCGACTTGTCTGACGATGATGCAGGCCAAGAAGTTGTTGAGACAAGGTTGTGTAGGTTATTTAGCCTACATAGCCGATAGTCGCAAAGAGAGTTCGAAGTTGGAGGAGATACTAGTCGTAAGAGAATTTATGGACTTATTTTCAGATGATTTGCCAGGACTTTTGCCAGATAGGGAAGTAGAATTCGTGATTGATTTGGCACCAGGAACTGCTCCAATATTGAAAGCTTTGTACCGTATAACTCCGGTGGAGATGAAGGAACTAGTGATGCATGTCTCCTGCCGGTAAAACAATTTACAAAGTCCGTATTTCCAAAGTTTTTTTTTTTTACCGTTTTGAGTTCGATATGTCTATGGATTTTATTAAAGGGTGATTTTTTAGGAAAGCAATACTGATATAAGTGTCAACAACTTTGAAAAGATTAATTTTATTTTTTTATGATTGGACTGAAGGAGACAGAGTCGCCAGTTAGGTATGGTTTAAATGGATGTACCAACTCATCCGAGTTTTGAAAGTTTTTACAATATGGTCCAATATGTGACTCCATAAGATTGATCTGAAACCCGAGATTCGTGGAATTCGGAGGCTAGGTTAAGCGGGAGGAAGGTGTTAGGCACCCCCCGACTCCCGTGAAAACAGGTTACCGCATCTTATTTGATTCTCTATGCATAAAGTGTGTGTGTGAGCGTGTGTGTATGTGTGTTCTTTATTTTAAGCTTACTTATTTTATTCTAAGTCTTTATTTTGGGTTATTTAAAAGTAGTATTGTACCTCTTTTGCGCCTAGGTACGACAGATTTGATTTGACAAAAAGTTCATTTTTAACAAGATGTATGAATTGAATGATGTTTTGGAAAGCAAGGTTTTCAAATCCTTTGTCCGACTAGGAATCGAGGACTTCGATACTTCCTTTTATTTATCTTTACGTTCAAAAGGTGATCTACCTCGGATCGCTTTATTATGACTAAAAGCTCTTTGTGGTTTTATTAGAAATCATTTTGATGATATATATGTAAAAAGCACCAAAAAGGGTCTGATCATCATTGGGCATATAAGCCATCTCGATGAAATCGAGCACCCACAATTAAAGTTTTAACTATCACAGGATCTTGAATATGACTTCTCGGGACTAACCGCTCGAGTTCGTCTTCAAGATCCAAATATTACATATACAATATTTCGACGTTATTTAAACATTACAAAGTGAATAAAATGTCCATCATGGGAATCTAGTTAAGAACTAATCATTAGATCTCAACCCCGGGATTCCTAGGCTCACATTTATTAAAATAAACATATATACAACGTCTTAAACTCATGATTCGATGATTTCATCAGTTGAAAACCCCATCACAAGAGTTTAGGACTCTCCTCACCTATAGATATAGATCTAGGGCTCAACGGAGCGGTCGGGACTTACATAAAGCGGTAAAATACGTAGATCTACAATGGATCTAAGCCGATATAGCATACGGGTTAAAGCATCATGCTTAATAATCACTTAAAAGGCTAGATTCGACTTAGATTTTGGTAGATCTAGCCTCTGGACTTGATTTCCAACAATATATGTACAATACAACTGATAAAAACTAAATATCTACCAACTATTACACACTATACTTAGAAAACAACAAGTTTAACTATATTTAGATAATATATAACATCAATCTAGTATATTGAACAAAATTTACAAAGAACGTAGCTAGAAAAAGCATTTTTTCACCTTGGGGGACGCGTGAACAAGATTTTTATCACCCGAGATGAACTTAGAACACTCTCGGGGCTCCAAGTAGATGTTAAACAAGAGAAACTAACTCAAAGTTGGTGTTTATATATCAAACCCGAGGGGTTCTCTCTCTAAAAGTGACTTTCTCTCTCTAAAACTATATCTCTCCCCCCATGCAAATGAGCTAATGTTGCTCTTTTAATCTATCCGAGCCAGCCTCATACTTGTATGAGGCTAGCCGCATATATGTATGCGACTGGGCTAGGTGGGTATCGCAATCTCAAAGTGCGTTCCTTTGGTCCCAGTTCGGAGGAAGTTAACCTGCGCAGATCAAACTTTCGAAAGGTCTGTTCGGAATGCGGCTGGATAGAATCGAGTCTGACTGAGTCGGGGTCTGGGAAGATGATGCTGATAGCTGAGAAGTATCTTCTGGTTCCCAGTCGACAGTTAGCTTGTTTATCGTCAATGGCACACATTTCAAGTTTGCTTAGTTGGTTTTCGGCGGACATTGTCTCAGCTTGGCGATCCTCGTTCGGTTCATGACATGTTCGGACATCATTGGTCCTTTGAATCTTTCACGGGGTTGTCTCCGGGATGACCTGATTCTTTTGCCCTACCTCGGGGTTGTCTCTTAAGTAAAATTACGCTTTTGCCCTTCTGCAAGGTTAGTACAAAGAAAGAGAAATTTCGAGTGTCTACAGATACCCTCTTTGTCATGTTTATGCAATGTAATGGAATGAACACAACAAAGATTACTAGTCACAAAGAATGCATGACAAGGTATATCTGATGATACAATGTCATTTCTGAAACATGTAATGATATGAGAGATTATAATGAAGTTCTAAGGATCACGTTGTCGAGGTTAAGCCAATGCCTTCACTGGGTTGTAGCCAACAGATTACTTTATCGGGGCTGAGTCGACCTGCGTTGGATTATGGTCAACGGATTACATCATCGAGGTCATGTCGATGTCTTCACTAATTTGTTGCCAACGGATTACACCTTCGGGGCTAAGCCGACGCCTTCACTAGGTTGTAGCCAACGGATTACATCATCGGGGTCAAGCCGATCTGCGTTGGGTTGTTGCCAATGGATTACACCATCGGGGTCTTGACAATCTGCGTTGGGTTACTGCCAACGGATTACACCATCGAGTTTTTGCCGATCTTGTAATAGATGAGAGTTTTTTTTTTTGTGATTCTGGGGACAGAATCATTTTAAGGAGGAAAGATTGTAATGAATGAGATTTTATATATTAATTTTAAATATTTATTGAATTGAATAAATATTTAATTTAATTTATTTATTTAGTTAAATAAATAAATTATATGATTGTTGTGGAGTAATTTAATTAAGTGTAATATATTAATTAAATGAATATTTAATATTTAATTTAATTGATGTGTAATGATTTTATGATATAGTTCTAATTTAATTGAGATAATTAAATTAGATGAAGTCTATGTGATAATTGTTACATGAAATTATAATTAACGAGAAATTATAATTATTATGTGATAATTTGTATGTGATTACTTGATGTCAGCTTTTATTAATTAAATTAGAATGTTAAGATTTAATTAAATAAAGTATAACATTAAAAATATGTGTTAAAGAAATTATTAAAAGAATAAAGAAAGGGTTTTAATTTAGTTTTACCAAACAGGGCCCTTACACTTGTTTTAAACTCGTTTTAACAAACAAGACCTTAACTACTAATAATCTGTTTTTTTAAAATAAAGCTGTTTTGCCAAACAAGCCTTATGACTTTTTAAATTCAAAATTTGTAACTTATATATATTAATGGTGATTATTATATTTAATATAGGCCATTATGTATTAGCAGTTATATATCTTATAATTATGTATTATATGTATAATATATGTAAGTATATTATAGGTATATACGTTAGTTTAGAAAATCTAAGAGTTAGTCAGTTAGAGAAAACAAAGAAAGAAGAGAGAAAAGATAGAGAGAAAGGAAGAAGAGAGAAGAAAATTTGAGAAATTCAACACCATTATTTTTTCTCCTAGCACTAATTTAAGGGTATAACTCTCATCTTTTAGTTGATAGAATTTGTGTTTATATATTTTTCATAAGTTTAAGTTCTCTGTTAATTGAATTCTTATGAAGCTTGTATAAATATGATTTATATATATTATGTTTATAGCATGCTTGTATATGAATCTCATGCTTAATTAAGTTGTTAATTCATAGGTATAGGATGAACATGAGAGATTCATGTTCATCAAGAATCAAAGTGAAGTATTTTGAAAATATACATAGTTTTCTTTTAAAATCAAAATTTCAAATATAATTGTGTATTGTTGTACAAATTGATGTTAGATAATGATAACATGTTTATAATGAATTCAATATGTGTTGAATTGTGTATTTTAAAGTAGAAACAAAATTTTAGTGTTCAAGTTCATCAAGAACACTTATCAATGGCTTTTCTTCAAATATCATGAAATTAAGAGTTTTAAATAATTTTTTTTGATGATTCAATATGTTACGACATGTTAGAAGCTTTAAATTTTATTGCTGTAAAGTTTTATATGAATTGTGTTGACTAGAATTAAAATTTGGTGTGGAGAAATAAGTTAAATTGGCTTTTTGCTGCACAGTTCGTGAACCTGTCTGCCGACGCTGCAGGGGGCCCGCCCCGGCATAAGGGGGGGGGGGGCGCAGAAGATAATGATGTCCTTTTTTTTTGTATTTTGAAAAGCTAATCTAGTGTGATGTACTTGATAACATATTAAATACATATTAAAATGTTAAATGAACAGTATTAAATTATGTTAAAAAATATATAATATGTAATTATAATTTGATTAATTATAATTACAAGTAAAGGTTTAGCTTAAATTATAATTTGTTAAATTATGATGAATATAGTTTGATTAATTTTTAATCAAAGTAAATGATAATTTAAATTATAATATGCTTAATTATAATTTAATAAATGCATGATGTAGTTTGATTAATTATAAATTATAATTTGTTTAATTATAAATAAAATATAATTATAATTACATTAATTATAATGAAAAATGAATGTTTAATTTAAATTATAATTTGTTTAATTATAATTTAATATGAAGTACATAATTATTAATTTATTAATTATGTGGACGTGTAAAATGACTATGTGATTAATTATATGATAATTAATTATTAAAGTAATAATTAAACAAGAATGAGTTAACCTAGATGGGTTAACTAATTATGTGAATTAGTTACGTGTTAAATAATTTAGATTATTATGGTTAAATATATATGTGTAATAAGTGTTAATGAACGTGAGTTGTAACTATAGCTTGAGCTCGAGGCAAGTTTTTTAAACTCAAACTTGTTATTATTATACAAGTGTTTTAAATTCAAATATTTATTGAGATTGTCCTTTTATTCCTTCAAGGGACAAGTACTTATTTAAAGTTCATGATTTAATTAAACTGACCTTGACTTAATTGTTCAAGTAAGGTTTATCTTATCTTTCGTATGCTTTAAGTTTAAATTCTAAAGCATAATTTACCTCATAATTCGTTATTATTGAATTATTCTTGATTATTGTGAGTCGATTCAACTACTC
Source organism: Panax stipuleanatus (assembly GCA_020205555.1). Lineage (NCBI taxonomy): Eukaryota > Viridiplantae > Streptophyta > Magnoliopsida > Apiales > Araliaceae > Panax > Panax stipuleanatus. The sequence goes on along the minus strand of JAINUT010001436.1, from coordinate 186,953 downwards.
CTTAGTTGATGATAGTTGAAACTCCAATTTCCTTTTAGCTATCCAAACCAAACTTTCTTTGGTGTGGACTCGTATCAAATACTGAGATGAACAACCCTATTTATTAGGGGAGGTTACTGCGAAAGCGTTAAATGTTTCTGCACAATACATAGTACGAAGGGTTGATCCCCCTAAGTACGAGTTGAGAGTCCATAGTCTAAATGACTGTTAAAGGTTTTAAATATAATGTTTATAACCTAGGACAAAGTTTAAGGTCTTATGACCCTCAGATGATTTCAATATTTGAATATCTAAATATTGATGAAAGAATTATTATTCAATTCTTTATTGTCGATGAAAGTAAAGTTATTCAAATCTTTTGAAGTTATTCAGTTATATCATATTATTGTTGTATTCCAAGTGAGCTTTTGTTTGCTCACTCTTGCATATTTAATAATCCTTTGCAGTTAAAGCCGAGAACGTTGACGTACCGTCAACGAGTAAAGGGAAAGGCAAGATGAACAAGTGAAGACTTGTTATCTTTTAATTTTGATTGTAATAAGACTTAATGTTATATTTTTATTTTCGCAATATTATTTATGTTAAGGTTAGATAAACCATAGGATGATTTTCAATAAGGTTGTAATTCCTTTTTAAGGAAGATTTTATTATTTATTCAAGGTTGTAATTTGTTTTACATTCCTTATTATGGGTAGATGTATGTTCTATTTAGTAAGTGAACACCTAAATCATGTGAAAACGAAGTAACCGGATTTGGAGGTGTCACAGGTTGGTATCAAAGCCGTAGGTTATAAACCTTAGGTGGGAGAAAATCTTAGGTAGTAGCCTTATAGGAAGATTGAAAAAATAGTATTGATAGTTAAAGATAATAAACTACCTTATGTGCTATGTTTTTACCTTCTAATATTCGAATAGTGACGACTCGATATCACATAATAATTAAACTTTAAAATTCTTTTGTCATGATGGTGAACGTTGGAGAGTCCAGTCAGGATAGAGAGGATGTAACGACCCCAAAATTCATACAATAATATTTTCCTTCTCGATCGTTAACAATACAACTTTAATCTCTCATTACATCCTTATTCGATATTAAAAATCACTAAAAATGCAGAATATTTAAAACTTTTATAAACTTTCTTTCTATATTTGCCCTGAATCGCAACCTTTACATTACATCTCTTCGATTCAAATCTATATCATGAATCGTTACAATAAAATGACTATACAAAGTCTTTCATAACAAAATAATATCCATCTACATTGGATAACTCTACTTATAACTCAGCGACATATTTCATTCAAAACATTAACTACAATTTGAAATTGAACATAACTAATATTCTTGAACATTGATCTCTATAAATCACTTAACACGTATCTTTACCTTGTATCCATGACCTACAAAAATGGTTATTTGCAAGAGTGAGCTCGACAGCTCAGCAAGTTCTAACAGTTTTCATGCATCATGTATCACATAATAAACATGCTCAACATAAATCTCATAATAACTAAAGTAACATGGCATACATGCTTTAATTCACATAACAATTATAAAGATTGAGTTCCTTACTCAATCAACATTATTTAACCAAAACAGTGTAGTCATAAATTGACTTTAACATTTTATGATTACAACATGTATAACATATCATGCTCGCTTACAACATATATAACATATCATGCAATTTAAAACAGTTCATCAAATTCACGTAGACAAGTAGGAACCGAAAGACTTGCCTGGCTCGTGGATTACCAATTACCGAACAACTACTTAATATAATCTGCTTCAGGATCCTACATAACAGTATCACCATACGCATCAATTATTAGTCACTTAGCAACACTTATCAAACGTCTAAGTAAATTCTAATTTACACTTTCTAATTTAGCACTTCGTAATTCTCTTCCATTCTCTCGTTTGACACTCGCTGTCAAATCATATGTATAATTATTACATAGCTAATCTTCATTGTTAGTTAACCAATTTAGGTTAACTCATTCCTCATTAACTAATAAGTTCATAATTAATCACCACGTAATTTAATCACCTCGCATAATCATGTTACATTTCACATAATTAACCAATTATAATTATATCTTACGTCAATCAAATTACATTTCAAGTTAAACATAATTATATTTACTAACATTCATATTTTCTAACTTAGAACAACATCTAATATCGTCGACAGCACTATACTTGCGTATGTGCATGATCGACGCCCTCCGATTGCCTCTGAATACACATCAGTCACAAAGATGACCATTTTGACCCTTGCTAACGACCTCAAATCAAACAAGTAAAAAAATGAAAGTTGTAGGTCTACTCGTGCTCGTTCCGAATCATCTTGAATCTCCTCAATCCGAGTTCGTATGAAAACGTTATGTCCATTTTACTAACAGATGTCAAAATAGTTTCGTATTACAACAACTAAACTACCCCGGACAGCAAGAGTGCCCGCTGGGGCAGGTCCCACAGGGCAAAAACACCCGCTGGGGCGGGTCCAAGGGGTGGTGGAGGGGCTGGTTCGTGAACTGGTGGAGAAATAAGCCAATTTGGCTTATTCCTTCACACTGAATTCGAATTTTCCCAACATGACAAACATGAAACATGCGACAAACAATATTTTAAGCTTATTAACATGCTCATAACATAAAATTTTCATATAAACACATAATCACAACCAAGATTTCATGGAATTCGAAGAAAAACATAATTTTAAGCGTTCTTGACGAAAATTGCTACTACGAATTCATTTTTCATCCAATTCAAGTGATTCCAATTGTAATCACTTCTATTCTTAACATACTAACATAATACTTGATAAATTTTAACAATAACTCATAATCAACATCAATTTGATAGTTTCAAAAGCTATTTTTCAGAAATTAGTTCACATAAAATCACTATGAACCCCGTTCTTCTTGTTTATCAAAATTTCATGAATTTAATTGTTAAAACAACTATATAACTCATATATAATCATGTTATATCACATATTACATATAACTTCATGTTTTCATTAATTCCTTTGATAATTTAAGAACTATTTTCAAGATAACTTCATGATAAAACACTATGAACATGATTTCTCCATGTTCATCCTATCTTTGTGAATTAAAACACTTATATAACTATAAAATCATATGTAACATATATGTACACACACACACACACACACACACACACACATATATATATATATATATATATATATATGTACACATCCCATACATATATCAAAATCAAGAGCTTTCACACCAAGACTTTACAAGAAACTCTAAAACCATGAAAACATAGAAGAACATAGTTTAAAACTTGTTTTTACAACAATTGATTTCTGAAAATCTTTTTATGGCATACAATTATATATGAAAACATATGAACACCATATATACATATAAATTCATAATCATGAAAACCTAATTTGACAAAGACTAAATACAAAACATATGAATTGAGTACAAGGGTTAAGATTATAATCTTACTAGTTTTAATTAAAGAGATGATGAAGATGATGATCCTCTCTTGCATTCTCAAGCTTTTCTTCCTCTTCTCTCTCCTTCTTCTCTAACAATTCTCTCTAACTCTCTTCTTCTTTTTCTTTCTTTGTTTTGACTTAGACTTTTAAAAACTAATGTATCTTTTAACTTAGCATATATTATATAATATACAATATACATATACATATATAATATATATGTAACTTATATTATTAATATAGCTAATAAATAATATACTAATTGCTATGCTAACTACCACTTATTACATAGGTTACAAAATTTGAAAAGCCCAAGGCCATGTTTGGCAAAACCACATTATTTTTAAAAACTAACTTTTTGAGCTTAAGGCCATGTTTGGTAAAACAAAGCTATTTTAAAAACCACTTTTTAGCTAAGGTCTTGTTTGGAGAAATAGGGTTAATCAAGTACAAGGGCCTTGTTTGGTAAAATCATTTAAAATCTTTTCCCATTATTTTAATAAATCTTTTACTCCATAGTTTAATTACTACACTTATTTAATTAAATTACCATATTCTAATTAAATAAAACTAACACCCATTTAATAATAAAAACACACAATACTAAATTGTTACACAATTATAATTTCTTTATTAAACATAATATATGTAACAAATTATTATTAACACGTAGCACATAACATTAAATCTAATTCAATTATTCTTAATTAAATTAGAATTATTCTACACCAATGCTAATATATCAATTTAATTAAATATATGGTACTTAATTAAATCAATCCACATCATCACATACTTAATTTATTTAACTCAACAAATAAATTCAATAAAATATTTATTAACTTCATTTAATTAATATAATACGCTTAATTACATTACTCCATAATAATCACATAATCTCAATAATTAATTCAATTAAAATATTTATTTATTTTAATAAATATTAAATTAACATATAAATTCTCTTCACACCAATTCACATATTTCACAATATATATCACATATACACATACTCGTATTCGAACATCCTAAAATAAGAATTTTATTTATTAAATTCTCATTTATTAATTTTTAAAAATCCGGGATGTCACATCCTTCCCTTCTTATAAGGATTTCGTCCTCGGAATCAACGAAACCTCCCTTACTCAATTTTCGCAAAATCTATTTCACAATTATCGTTGAATAACTTCAACACGTTAACTTAGCAAAAACTTTTACATATTTTTATATATACTTCATTCATTTCTTCAACAACTATTAGGTTTTATTACACAACCTTCAATCAAATATAATCACATATCAAATATTATATATCTTTAACTCGTTCATTCCTTTCTAAGGATCATTACCGAATGCTTTACTCGTCGAATTAATATACTACATAATTCACCATCTATAATTATTCGGGTTATCACATTCACCCCTTCTTCTAAGAATTTTGTCCTCGAAATTTTAGTCTATCAATCTTTATATATCAATCTATCAAAATAGATTTTACGTTAATCTCTATTCACTGGATTAAAGCGTTCTACAACTAACTCTTTCTAAGGAATATCCTTCTTCCCACATCCTCCTTCAGAATAATAAGAATCTTTCACAATTTCTCAATAATTGGGAAGCGATATAAATAACTCAAGGATTTAAAAGATTCCAATAATGCTGAGTGGTCACAAGACCTTGAACTTCTTTCTAGGTTTAATAGTGCTTCACCCCTGGTACTTCACACTATAAATCGCATCGGTACTCTAGGTGGCCAGCCTATCATACCCCTACGTCGGGCCCAAACGTAGTACATCGTAACGACTATATGCGTTACCTTCGGAACTATAGTCTCCGATAACATGTCCCCCTTTTATAGGGTTGTTCACCTCAGCTTCTTAACATCTGAATCCGCACCAAAATAATTTGGTTTGGCATAGTTTGACCAAAAACGCTCGAATTTCATAAACATCTTTCAATATTTGTCTAGCTGAATCATGTAGCATAGACTTCTAGCAACAATTCGAACATCAATTGAAATATATATATATATATATCTTTAACCAACTCAAAAAAATATATTTTGTTTCGTTAAAGGAAACCAAAAATAAATAAATCAATCTTTTCATAATATCCTGATACCGTATCGTAGTAATGGTACGTTGAGGATTTCGTCATTACATGACATCGTCATACTACATCATACCATAGTGGGCTGACGATCATACGATCACATCCAACACTAGGTTTAACTGCATTGATAACTTCCTCGATTATTGTTTGTACATCATATCAAATGATGTATAGAAAATACATTTTGAGGAATTTAAAATTATTTTTGTCTAGCTGAAGTAATTAGCATAGACATGTGAATAATAGCACTATTTTTTTTATAAAAAAAAAATCCATTGGTTCCATCATTTGATCCAATATTTTTCAAGAAAACAGAAGTACAACATTAGCACGAAGTCAATAATTTCGAAAATCTAGCAAAGCTAGGAGATTTAGAATATAATAACTTTCTCCATCAATATAACTCTTTACTCCACCATTACTTAATCATTCTATCAACCTTAAACAACATCAATGCTTCATACACCATAACTTTTCTATACCCAGTATAGTTCATCAAACTTACCACACTTTGGAAGTTCAGGAACTTACCACAATAATATGAGTTTAAGAACTTGTCCTAGCAATATGTAGTCAAGGAACTGATCAGAGACTGTCCATATGCTTAGGGGTTCAAAACATACATACGATTATGAGTCACGAACTTACCATAAGTATGAGTTTTAAGAATTCGCCTAACCTTAAGATCATCTAATGTAATCTTAATATCATCTAATCTATCCTCTATTGACTCTAACTATCAAATATAATATTAGAAAAGAATCACCTTCTCGTCATATATATATCGATAGCGCTACACCAACCTTCCAACGATTATCAATATGATAAACCAAGTGTAAGCACAAAACCCTGCCCATACAAAGATTTGTACAACTCAGCCACAACATGAGTCCTCAGTTGAAATCCCACTTAACTTTATCTTACTTATAACTTCTTGCTCTATACTCGATACAGACTTATGTATCTCATCATTTATAACTCCTCGTGAGTTAATCTCGTACTATCTCATAGTACATTCTCGTTATAGTCTCAAACTATAACCATTCAATCATTAAAGACCATCTGTCTTTTAACTTAAAAGATATCACATCGTGATCTTATTCTATAACCATCTCCTTTATGATTCTTCCTTATTTCATTATCGTTTTGTTTTAAAACTTCTTATCTCTACCTATCATCATGTCATAACATGACTTCATTATGCTTTTAATCTTATAGACTTCGTCTATTCATCGTTATTCGTCATCTAGATCATTGGAGTTAGGCAACTCCTGGTTTTTATCTCTACATCTCTTCAAGATTCTTCTTTGAATCTTCTTGTTTATTAATCACTTCTCGTTCTTTAATAATTTCTAATTCCATTCCTGTTGCTCAATATTTTATTCGAGTTTCATTCCCTATTATTCTAATCTTCTTCTTATAACATTCCTAGGACTTAACTCATTCTATACTTCAACGTATGTGAAAAGAATCACCTTTTTATTATACATAACTTAACTTAACTTTTCATTCTCTAAGGTCATAGCCTAAGGTACTCTTACCTAAGGTGTATAACCTACAGCTTTGATACCATCTGTAACGACCCCAAAATTCATACAATAATATTTCCTTTCTCGATCGTTAACAATACAACTTTAATCTCTCATTACATCCTTATTCGATATTAAAAATCACTAAAAATGCAGAATATTTAAAACTTTTATAAACTTTCTTTCTATATTACCCTGAATCGCAACCTTTACATTACATCTCTTCGATTCAAATCTATATCATGAATCGTTACAATAAAATGACTATACAAAGTCTTTCATAATAAAATAATATCCATCTACATTGGATAACTCTACTTATAACTCAACGACATATTTCATTCAAAACATTAACTACAATTTGAAATTGAACATAAATAATATTCTTGAACATTGATCTCTATAAATCACTTAACACGTATCTTTACCTTGCATCCTTGACCTGCAAAAATGGTTATTTGCAAGAGTGAGCTCGACAGCTCAGCAAGTTCTAACAGTTTTCATGCATCACGTATCACATAATAAACATGCTCAACATAAATCTCATAATAATTAAAGTAACATGGCATACATGCTTTAATTCACATAACAAATATAAAGATTGAGTTCCTTACTCAATCAACATTATTTAACCAAAACAGTGTAGTCATAAATTGACTTTAACATTTCATGATTACAACATGTATAACATATCATGCTCCCTTACAACATATATAACATATCATGCAATTTAAAACAGTTCATCAAATTCACGTAGACAAGTAGGAACCGAAAGACTTGCCTGGCTCGTGGATTACCAATTACCGAAAAACTGCTTAATATAATCTGCTTCAGGATCCTACATAACGTATCACCATACGCATCAATTATTAGTCACTTAGCAACACTTATCAAACGTCTAAGTAAATTCTAATTTAAACTTTCTAATTTACACTTCATAATTGTCTTCCATTCACTCGTTTGACACTCGCTGTCAAATCATATGTATAATTATTACATAGCTAATCTTCATTGTTAGTTAACCAATTTAGGTTAACTCATTCCTCATTAACTAATAAGTTAATAATTAATCACCACGTAATTTAATCACCTCGCATAATCATGTTACATTTCACATAATTAACCAATTATAATTATATCTTACGTCAATAAAATTACATTTCAAGTTAAACATAATTATATTTACTAACATTCATGTTTTATAACTTAGAACAACATCTAATATCGTCGACAGCACTATACTTGCGTATGTGCATGATCGACGCCCTCCGATTGCCTCTGAATACGCATCAGTCACAAAGATGACCATTTTGACCCTTGCTAACGACCTCAAATCAAAAAAGTAAAAAAAACGAAAGTTGTAGGTCTACTCGTGCTCGTTCCGAATCATCTTGAATCTCCTCAATGCGAGTTCGTATGAAAACGTTATGGCCATTTTACTAACAGATGTCAAAATAATTTCGCATTACAACAACTAAACTACCCCGGACAGCAAGGGTGCCCGCTGGGGCAGGTCCCACAGGGCAAAAACACCCGCTGGGGCGGGTCCAAGGGCTAGTGGAGGGGCTGGTTCGTGAACTGGTGGAGAAATAAGCCAATTTGGCTTATTCCGTCACACTGAATTCGAATTTTCCCAATATGACAAACATGAAACATGTGACAAACAATATTTTAAGCTTATTAACATGCTCATAACATAAAATTTTCATATAAACACATAATCACAACCAAGATTTTATGGAATTCGAAGAAAAACACAATTTTAAGCGTTCTTGACGAAAATTGCTACTACGAATTCATTTTTCATCCAATTCAAGTGATTCCAATTGTAATCACTTCTATTCTTAACATACTAACATAATACTTGATCAATTTTAACAATAACTCATAATCAACATCAATTTGATAGTTTCAAAAGCTATTTTTTCAGAAATTAGTTCATATAAAATCACTATGAACCCCGTTCTTCTTGTTTATCAAAATTTCATGAATTAAATTGTTAAAACAACCATATAACTCATATATAATCATGTTATATCACATATTACATATAACTTCATGTTTTCATTAATTTCTTTGATAATTTAAGAACTATTTTCAAGATAACTTCATGATAAAACACTATGAACATGATTTCTCCATGTTCATCCTATCTTTGTGAATTAAAACACTTATATAACTATAAAATCATATGTAACATATATGTACACACACACACACATATATATATATATATATATATATATATGTACACATCCCATACATATATCAAAATCAAAAGCTTTCACACCAAGACTTTACAAGAAACTCTAAAACCATGAAAACATAAAAGAACATAGTTTAAAACTTGTTTTGACAACAATTGATTTCTGAAAATCTTTTTATGGCATACAATTATATATGAAAACATATGAACACCATATATACCTAGGAATTCATAATCATGAAAACCTAATTTGACAAAGACTAAATACAAAACATATGAATTGAGTACAAGGGTTAAGATTATAATCTTACAAGTTTTAATTAAAGAGATGATGAAGATGATGATCCTCTCTTGCATTCTCAAGCTTTTTTACCTCTTCTCTCTCCTTCTTCTCTAACAATTCTCTCTAATTCTCTTCTTCTTTTTCTTTCTTTGTTTTGACTTAAACTTTTAAAAACTAATGTATCTTTTAACTTAGCATATATTATATAATATACAATATACATATACATATATAACATATATGTAACTTATATTATTACTATAGCTAATAAATAATATACTAATTGCTATGCTAACTACCACTTATTACATAGGTTACAAAATTTGAAAAGCCCAAGGCCAAGTTTGGCAAAACCACATTATTTTTAAAAACTAACTTTTTGAGATTAAGGCCATGTTTGGTAAAACAAAGCTATTTTAAAAACCACTTTTTAGCTAAGGTCTTGTTTGGAGAAATAGGGTTAATCAAGTACAAGGGCCTTGTTTGGTAAACCATTTAAAATCTTTTCCCATTATTTTAATAAATCTTTTACTCCATAGTTTAATTACTACACTTATTTAATTAAATTACCATATTCTAATTAAATAAAACTAATACCCATTTAATAATAAAAACACACAATACTAAATTGTTACATAATTATAATTTCTTTATTAAACATAATATATGTAACAAATTATTATTAACACGTAGCACATAACATTAAATCTAATTCAATTATTCTTAATTAAATTAGAATTATTCTACACCAATGCTAATATATCAATTTAATTAAATATATGGTACTTAATTAAATCAATCCACATCATCACATACTTAATTTATTTAACTCAACAAATAAATTTAATAAAATATTTATTCACTTCATTTAATTAATATAATACGCTTAATTACATTACTCCATAATAATCACATAATCTCAATAATTAATTTAATTAAAATATTTATTTATTTTAATAAATATTAAATTAACATTTAAATTCTCTTCACACCAATTCACATATTTCACAATATATATCACATATACACATACTCGTATTCGAACATCTTAAAATAAGAATTTTATTTATTAAATTCTCATTTATTAATTTTTAAAAATTCGGGATGTCACATCCTTCCCTCCTTATAAGGATTTCGTCCTCGGAATCAACGAAACCTCCCTTACTCAATTTTCGCAAAATCTCTTTCACAATTATCGTTGAATAACTTCAACACGTTAACTTAGCAAAAAGTTTTACATATATATATATACTTCATTCATTTCTTCAACAACTATTAGGTTTTATTACACAACCTTCAATCAAATATAATCACATATCAAATATTATATATCTTTAACTCGTTCATTCCTTTCTAAGGATCATTACCGAATGCTTTACTCGTCGAATTAATATACTACATAATTCACCATCTATATTATTCGGGTTATCACATTCACCCCTTCTTCTAAGAATTTTGTCCTCGAAATTTTAGTCTATCAATCTTTATATATCAATCTATCAAAATAGATTTTACGTTAATCTCTATTCACTGGATAAAAGCGTTCTACAACTAACTCTTTCTAAGGAATATCCTTCTTCCCACATCCTCCTTCAGAATAATAAGAATCTTTCACAATTTCTCAATAATTGGGAAGCGATATAAATAACTCAAGGATTTAAAAGATTCCAATAATGCTGAGTGGTCACAAGACCTTGAACTTCTTTCTAGGTTTAATAGTGCTTCACCCCTGGTACTTCACACTATAAATCGCATTGGTACTCTAGGTGGCCAGCCTATCATACCCCTACGTCGGGCCCAAACGTAGTACATCGTAACGACTATATGCGTTACCTTCGGAACTATAGTCTCCGATAACATGTCCCCCTTTTATAAGGTTGTTCACCTCAGCTTCTTAACATCTGAATCCGCACCAAAACAATTTGGTTTGGCATAGTTTGACCAAAAACGCTCGAATTTTATAAACATCTTTCAATATTTGTCTAGCTGAATCATGTAGCATAGACTTCTAGAAACAATTCGAACATCAATCGAAATATATATATATATATCTTTAACCAACTCAAAAAAATATATTTTGTTTCGTTTAAGGAAACCAAAAATAAATAAATCAATCTTTTCATAATATCCTGATACCGTATCGTAGTAATGGTACGTTGAGGATTTCGTCATTACATGACATCGTCATACTACATCATACCATAGTGGGCTGACGATCATACAATCACATCCAACACTAGGTTTAACTGCATTGATAACTTCCTCGATTATTGTTTGTACATCATATCAAATGATGTATAGAAAATACATTTTGAGTAATTTAAAATTATTTTTGTCTAGCTGAAGTAATTAGCATAGACATGTGAATAATAGAACTATTTTTTTTATAAAAAAAAAATCCATTGGTTCCATCATTTGATCCAATATTTTTCAAGAAAACAGAAGTACAACATTAGCACGAAGTCAATAATTTCAAAAATCTAGCAAAGCTAGGAGATTTAGAATATAAAAACTTTCTCCATCAATATAACTCTTTACTCCACCATTACTTAATCATTCTATCAACCTTAAACAACATCAATGCTTCATACACCATAACTTTTCTATACCCAGTATAGTTCATCAAACTTACCACACTTTGGAAGTTAAGGAACTTACCACAATAATATGAGTTTAAGAACTTGTCCTAGCAATACGTAGTCAAGGAACTGATCAGAGACTGTCCATATGCTTAGGGGTTCAAAACATACATACGATTATGAGTCACGAACTTACCATAAGTATGAGTTTTAAGAACTCGCCTAACCTTAAGATCATCTAATGTAATCTTAATATCATCTAATCTATCCTCTATTGACTCTAACTATCAAATATAATATGAGAAAAGAATCACCTTCTCGTCATATATATATCGATAGCGCTACACCAACCTTCCAACGATTATCAATATGATAAACCAAGTGTAAGCACAAAACCCTGCCCATACAAAGATTTGTACAACTCAGCCACAACATGAGTCCTCAGTTGAAATCCCACTTAACTTTATCTTACTTATAACTTCTTGCTCTATACTCGATACAGACTTATGTATCTCATCATTTATAACTCCTCGTGAGTTAATCTCGTACTATCTCATAGTACATTCTCGTTATAGTCTCAAACTATAACCATTCAATCATTAAAGACCATCTATCTTTTAACTTAAAAGATATCACGTCGTGATCTTATTCTATAACCATCTCCCTTATGATTCTTCCTTATCTCATTATCGTTTTGTTTTAAAACTTCTTATCTCTACCTATCATCATGTCATAACATGACTTCATTATGCTTTTAATCTTATAGACTTCGTCTATTCATCGTTATTCGTCATCTAGATCATTGGAGTTAGGCAACTCCTGGTTTTTATCTCTACATCTCTTCAAGATTCTTCTTTGAATCTTCTTGTTTATTAATCACTTCTCGTTCTTTAATAATTTCTAATTCCATTCCTGTTGCTCAATATTTTATTCGAGTTTCATTCCCTATTATTCTAATCTTCTTCTTATAACATTCCTAGGACTTAACTCATTCTATATTTCTACGTATGTGAAAAGAATCACCTTGTTATTATACATAACTTAACTTAACTTCTCATTCTCTAAGGTCATAGCCTAAGGTACTCTTACCTAAGGTGTATAACCTACAGCTTTGATACCATCTATAACGACTCCAAAATTCATACAATAATATTTCCTTTCTCGATCGTTAACAATACAACTTTAACCTCTCATTACATCCTTATTCGATATTAAAAATCACTAAAAATGCAGAATATTTAAAACTTTTATAAACTTTCTTTCTATATTACCCTGAATTGCAACCTTTACATTACATCTCTTCGATTTAAATCTATATCATGAATCGTTACAATAAAATGACTATACAAAGTCTTTCATAATAAAATAATATCCATCTACATTGGATAACTCTACTTATAACTCAGCGACATATTTCATTCAAAACATTAACTACAATTTGAAATTGAACATAACTAATATTCTTGAACATTGATCTCAATAAATCACTTAACACGTATCTTTACCTTGTATCCTTGACCTGCAAAAATGGTTATTTGCAAGAGTGAGCTCGACAGCTCAGCAAGTTCTAACAGTTTTCATGCATCACGTATCACATAATAAACATGCTTAACATAAATCTCATAATAATTAAAGTAACATGGCATACATGCTTTAATTCACATAACAAATATAAAGATTGAGTTCCTTACTCAATCAACATTATTTAACCAAAACAGTGTAGTCATAAATTGACTTTAACATTTCATGATTACAACATGTATAACATATCATGCTCCCTTACAACATATATAACATATCATGCAATTTAAAACAGTTCATCAAATTCACGTAGACAAGTAGGAACCGAAAGACTTGCCTGGCTAGTGGATTACCAATTACCGAAAAACTGCTTAATATAATCTGCTTCAGGATCCTACATAACGTATCACCATACGCATCAATTATTAGTCACTTAGCAACACTTATCAAACGTCTAAGTAAATTCTAATTTAAACATTCTAATTTACAGTTCGTAATTGTCTTCCATTCTCTCGTTTGACACTCGCTGTCAAATCATATGTATAATTATTACATAGCTAATCTTCATTGTTAGTTAACCAATTTAGGTTAACTCATTCCTCATTAACTAATAAGTTAAAAATTAAATACCACGTAATTTAATTACCTCGCATAATCATGTTACATTTCACATAATTATCCAATTATAATTATATCTTACGTCAATCAAATTACATTTCAAGTTAAACATAATTATATTTACTAACATTCATGTTTTATAACTTAGAACAATATCTAATATCGTCGACAGCACTATACTTGCGTATGTGCATGATCGACGCCCTCCGATTGCCTCCGAATACGCATCAGTCACAAAGATGACCATTTTGACCCTTGCTAACGACCTCAAATCAAAAAAGTAAAAAAACGAAAGTTGTAGGTCTACTCGTGCTCGTTCCGAATCATCTTGAATCTCCTCAATCCGAGTTCGTATGAAAACGTTATGGCCATTTTATTAACAGATGTCAAAATAATTTCGCATTACAACAACTAAACTACCCCGGACAGCAAGGGTGCCCGCTGGGGCAGGTCCCACAGGGCAAAAACACCCGCTGGGGCGGGTCCAAGGGCTGGTGGAGGGGCTGGTTCGTGAACTGGTGGAGAAATAAGCCAATTTGGTTTATTCCGTCACACTGAATTCGAATTTTCCCAATATGACAAACATGAAACATGTGACAAACAATATTTTAAGCTTATTAACATGCTCATAACATAAAATTTTCATATAAACACATAATCACAACCAAGATTTCATGGAATTTGAAGAAAAACACAATTTTAAGCGTTCTCGACGAAAATTGCTACTACAAATTCATTTTTCATCCAATTCAAGTGATTCCAATTGTAATCACTTCTATTTTTAACATACTAACATAATACTTGATCAATTTTAACAATAACTCATAATCAACATCAATTTGATAGTTTCAAAAGCTATTTTTTCAGAAATTAGTTCATATAAAATCACTATGAACCCCGTTCTTCTTGTTTATCAAAATTTCATGAATTAAATTGTTAAAACAACCATATAACTCCTATATAATCATGTTATATCACATATTACATATAACTTCATGTTTTCATTAATTCCTTTGATAATTTAAGAACTATTTTCAAGATAACTTCATGATAAAACACTATGAACATGATTTCTCCATGTTCATCCTATCTTTGTGAATTAAAACACTTATATAACTATAAAATCATATGTAACATATGTGTACACACACACACACACACACACATATATATATATATATGTGTGTGTGTGACGAACAAGATTTTTGTAATTTAAATTGAATATTTATTGAATTAAATAAATATTTTTCGATGATTTAATTATTGAGTTAAATAATTAATTGATGAAATTGTGGTAGATTAATTTAATTATACGTGTCACATTAGTTAAATTAATGTGGTGAATTTTATATTCAAAGTATGTATTTAATTGAGCTTATTTGATTAATATATTAATTAATAAGCATAATGTTATTCTAATTAATTTAAATAATTAATTAGAGATTTAATGATTTGGCATAATTAATGAATGAGAATTTTAATTATGTGACTATGTGATTTAATATGAATTTATGCTATTTTATTTAAATGATTTAAATAACATTAATTGATTAATTAGAAGTGTGACGATTTACTATATAATAAAAGTTTATTAAAATAAGTGGAAAGGAGAAATAAATGAGCTAGCCAAACGAGGCCCTATGAGGAGTTGGCCAGTTAACCCACTAAGGGCATTAACCGACCACGACTCCACCAGCTTGAATATGCGTATAATTATATAGGCTTATATAAACATATAACATATAAAATTTTATATTTCATCAGAGTAAAATTTTAGAGAGAAAAACTCAACGAAGAAAACACAGAGAATTGAGAGAAGATTTTCATCATCCTTGAATCATCTTCACAAACAAGCAAGGGTAATTCCTTCTCCTAAGTTTTTAAATTCAAGTTCTTAAAGTTTTCCATTAACGTATGTTAGAAATTCTCTGTGAATAACTAATTTGATAATTAATGTATGATATGATTTTATATGTGTTATTGTATGATCATAACATGTTGTATATCATGTATGCATGATTTAATGCGATTAAATCCATGTAGTTATGCTTAATTTGATTTTTCAAAAGTTACAGAGTTTTCCATTTACGTGCTTTAAAAATTCTGTGTGAATGGAAAAAAATTGATATTTGTTCATTATATGGCTATATGTGTGTTCATATGTGTTTATAACATATTATATGCCATATATGCATAACTTGCAGTAATCGAATTTTGTTTAAATTGGGTTTTCAAAAATTACAGAGTCGTATATATGGCCTTACGGCCCTTACGTACAAATTTTATACCATGAATCGATGGTTTAACTTTGAATTAACATTTGCATATGATTGTACACGTTTATACGAACAAAACGGAAGTTAAACGAACGGATTCGGTGTTATAACGAATCCGTAACGTTGAATTTCTTGATTTTCTTCAAAACCGTCAAGAACACCAAGAACAGTGAAATTTAATGGTTTGATTCGAGTAATTGCATGATTTAAGATGTTAAAAATATGTTAGTAACATTGTATGATGTTTCTATGAAGTTCGTACTTCATAGAAATCGCTGTGTGAGTTTAATTTGCATTTAATTGGAGTAATTGGGCCAACGAACTGTCAAAATCGCGAACCAGGGAGTGCACCGCCGCAGCGGGTGTTCATGGGTATTAGGAGCCGCCCCAATGGGTATAAGGGCTGTCAAGGAGCCTTTGTTTTTTTTTTTATTTTCGAGACTGTTTTGACCTCCTGTAGTAAAATAAGCATAACTTTTTCATACGAACTCCGATTAAGGAGATTCAAGATGATTCAGAAAGATAACGAGTAGACCTACAACTTTCATTCTTTAAGTGTTTCAATTTGAAGTCGTTAAAATGGGTAAAAATGGCCAACTTTGTGACTGATGCGTATTCGGAGGCAATCGGAGGATTTCGGACATGCACGCACACAAGTGTAGTGTTCTCGATAATAAAAGATGTTTTAAGTTACATACATGAATATTATATGATTTGAAGTTCATGATTAATAAATTAAGTTATTGACATGTATAAGATAATGTGAAGGTTCAAGTTAACAAACTAAGTGCGAACTTGAATATCGTAATTGTAAAACTTGATTATGATTGTTTAAAGGGCTATACATGTGTGATATGCATGTTGTGAGTTTACATTCATATTATGTGGTTAGCCATTGAGTAATATTATAAACCAAGTTGTAAGTCGAACTTAAGTGAATAGTTCTACAGTTAAACATGGTAGTTATGAAAACTAATCGATGTCGTATACATAATGTAATGTGTAGGACGTTGAGGAAGTGAATTGTAATTATATTTGTAGCTTGTGCAAGAGGCAAGTATCCTATCCCTATCTTATTAATTTAGCAAGTTCCCTAAATTTTAATTTATTCATTTATTAAGTCTTAGACTTGTGTTTCTATATCGAGTAAGCTCGTGTTCTTAATTGTTCCAGTTTGAAATTCATATTACATATTGTAACTCTTTTAAAAGCATGACTTAGTTATACAATACTTATTCGATTGTATACTCTTGAAATTTATTATTTAAGTTGAATATCGATGTTATTGTTGAACCTTATAGGACTAGTGAACCCTTATTGATTCGACTAGTCCATAGTTGATGAACGTTCTAAATTCCAAAATACTTATTGAGTTTATCCAAACCAAACTTCCTTTGGTGCGGACTCTGATGTCAAAACTGAGATGAACAACCCTGTAAAAGGGGATTATTTACGCTTTAGCGTTGAGATATTGTGCACAGTATGGTACTAAGGGCTGATCCCCCTAAGTACGAGAAGTAGAGTCCATAGTCTTATGACTGTTAAAGGTTTAAAGCATAAAAACTTTACAACCTAGGACATAGTTCAAGGTCTTATGACCCTCATACGTTCTTTTGATTCCTGTTATTCATTCTTGAGTCAAAAGTTGAGTTTCTTTATTCAGATGTCTTTGATTCACTCGCATGTTATTATATTGTTGTCATATTATTATACTTGTGGGCAATCGTGCTCACTCTTGCGTAATAATAACATTGCAGTTAAGAACGAAAGGTCCAACGAGCCTTCTACTAGCAAAGGCAAGGGCAAGGTCAACAAGTGATGAAGACTTGTTGTTTATTTTATTTGATTATGTTTCAGACTTATATTAGAGTTGTGTAAGACTTATTTATTTGTTTATGTTCCGCACGGATGTTTAAGGTTAGTATGACCTGGGATTTATTTTATTTATTACTCAGATGTTGTAACCCCATAAGGGGAGGATTTAATTCTATTTATTGCATGGTTTGCATTTACTATGGGTAGATAGATAGATGATATTCGTACAGTGAACACCAAGTCTCGTGGAATTGAAGTACCCGGATTTGGGGGTGTCACAGGTTGGTATCAAAGCTGTAGGTTATGAACCTTAGGTTGGGGGAAAACCTTAGGATAGTAGCCTTTTTAGAGATCGAGAACATAGTAATGATAACACTTATCGAGTTCTAAGAAAGATAATAACTTACCTTATGTGTTATGTGCATATACTTATATATTCGAGTATCGATTAACATCACGTAATTACTAAAACTTAAAAATTTTATTTGTCAGGATGACAGATGCTGGAGAACCTAGTCAGTCCAGGGACCTTATACCCTTAGAGGCTAGAGAAGAGGAGCCCCGAGATATCCACGTAGTCTGGGAGCAGTTAGTCCAACGAGAGCCATCACCCTTGATCACAGTCATTGGTCAGGAGTATGTGCCGGTGTCTGATTCAGATGAGGACTCTGAGGAAGACCCTGAGGAGATTGAGGTTCAGGCTGAGGCAGCCGTAGAGGAGGAGGAAGACCCTGAAGAGTTCCCGCCGAGCTCTATCAGTGCCGAGATGTATGACGAGCTGTATGACCGTAACATAGAGTTACGTGATACTGTTCAGGAGCTGAGGGAGACTGTTCAGGAGCTGAGGGAGCGGTCGGTTACTCAACAGTCTACAATCGAGCTGAGGGATGGAGAGGTCGAGGCTCTTCTCACACGTTTGGGAAATGTAGAGTGGAATTTGGTTCACGAGAAAGGCCAAACTAAGCAGAAGTCAGAGGAAATAGAGGAATTGAAGAATGAACTGAAAGAGAAATCAGCAAGGCTGGCCATAGCAGAGGAGGCTTGGGTAAGGGAATCACGACAAGCAGATCTCGCAGAAGATAATTGTTGGGCGAAGAAGGCCAAGCTTGAGGAGACGTACTCTACGCTTCAATATGCAATTAATGAGGCCCAAGATCGGGTTATGAGGTACCCAATTCAGTTCGAAGGACTACCGTCATACATGCTAGATCGCAGGACGATGTCTCGGATTATGGAAGAAGAGCGTGGCAAAGCTGTTCGTCGCCTTAATGGGCAGTGATAGGAACATTTGATTTTGTGAAACCTATCTGGTAGTTAATAATGTAAATTCCAATGTGTTTATAAACAGAGGAATATTTTATGTTTTAAATCCTGTAGATTCTTTATCTCAGGATAGTTGATGTAAATAGCAGTGATGCTATCGTATTATGTTAAAACTTTTGATTTAGTAATATATCAGAGTTTATTTGAGATAATGTGTTGACTGATTGTGTCTAAATGTTTAAGTTAAGCCTTCAATATTTAAAAGATTGATTAAAGTTCTAATAAGCGTATATCTTAACAGAAATATGCCGCCAAGGAGAAGACCAAACCGTCGACCGGCCTAGGAAGGGTCAACTAACAACAACAACGACGCCAATGCTAACCCCATTCAGCAGTTGGTGAACTTACTTGCTGGAGAGCTTAACAACCAACCTCAAGCTCCACCGAACACAACGTTCAAGGACTTCAAGGCGGTGGGACCGCCAGAGTTTAAAGGCACCATGAACCCGATAAAAGCTCAAACCTGGGTTATGGAGATGGAAAAAGTTTTCGACGTTGCCAGAGTCAAAGAAGACCAGAAAATCGCCTATGCAACGTTCATGCTAAAATCCGAGGCCAGCTATTGGTGGCAAGCGAATAAGATCCGGGGAGGTGAAGGTGTGATTACTTGGGAGAGGTTTAAAGAGATGTTCTTCGAGATGTACTTTCCGACCAGTTCGCAGAATCAAATGGAGGTCCAGTTCCTGGAGCTGAAACAGGGGAATATGTCCATACCGGAATATGTGGCGAAATTCAATGAGTTGGCTAGGTTTGCCACGTATCAAGTGCACACCGATCAGAGGAAGGCAAGGAGGTTTGAGCAGGGCCTGAAGCCCTGGTTGTATAGCAAAGTGTCAATGTTCCAATTGAACACTTTTGCTGGGGTGTTGGAGAAGGCCATTCTCGCTGAAGGTGGGAGTGACGCTATTACAAAGTATAACCAAGATCAAAAAAAGAAGAAGAGTGAAGGTGAAGGAATCAACAAGGCTAGTGGTAGCAACACGGGAGGGAGTAATAATCAGAAGAGGAAGTGGAATGATAACTCATCAACTGGGAATCAGCAAGGAGGTCAGAAGAAGAGGATCGAAGCATGTCCGACCTGCGGAAAAGCTCACCTGGGGGTCTGTATGAAAGGAAAACGAGTATGCTACAATTGTGGTCAGGAAGGCCACATAGCACCTAACTGTCCGAACCCAAAGAAGGGCTCTTGCTTCACTTGCGGCTCAAAGGACCATTTGGCAAAGGACTGTCCCAAGAAGGGATCTGGAGGGGCAGGATCAGGAGGGAACAGGGGAAACAGCAGTGGAAGTGCTCTAACTATCACGGGACCAACCGCAACCAACCGACCGACCGCCAGGACCTTCAACATGACCGTACAGGATGCTGTACAGTCTCGCGATGTGGTGTCAGGTATCATTCCGATCAATAAAGTTAATGCTTATGTACTATTTGATTCGGGTGCTACTTGTTCATTTATATCCGATGACTTTGCTAAGAACTTAGAACTTCCTATGGACGAGTTAGAATACCCCATGAACATAGATATTGCGAATAGAGAAGTGATCCCTGTTAGGTATGTACACAAGAACTGTAGAGTAGATATTAAGGGTAATATTATGAACGTAGATCTTATCCCGATTAGACTTGGGGAATTCGATGTTATTTTGGGAATGGATTACCTAGTCAATTATGGGGCTGTAATTGATTGCCAGAGGAAGTGTATCAACCTTATGACCTCGTCAAAGGTTGTGTTTTATGGCAGCAAATCGCATAGACAAGCAAGTTGTCTGACGATGATGCAGGCCAGGAAGTTGTTAAGACAAGGCTGTGTAGGATATTTAGCCTACATAGTTGATAGTCGTAAAGAAAACCCGAAAGTGGAAGATATACCAGTCGTGAGGGACTTCATAGACGTATTTTCGGATGATCTGCCAGGACTTCCGCCAGACAGAGAGGTTGAGTTTGTGATCGATTTGGCCCCAGGGACGGCCCCAATATCGAAGGCACCATACCGGATGGCTCCGGTAGAGATGAAAGAGTTAATGGTACAACTACAAGAGTTACTAGACAAGAAGTACATCCAACCGAGCGTATCGCCGTGGGGAGCGCTGGTGTTGTTTGTGAAGAAGAAGGACGGGACAATGCGGCTTTGCATCGACTATAGAGAACTGAATAAGGTCACAATTAAGAATAGATATCCATTACCGAGGATCGACGATCTGTTTGACCAATTGAAGGGTGCAAGGTACTTTTCAAAGAGAGACTTGAGGAGTGGCTATCATCAGCTGAAGGTGAGGCCAGAGGATGTTCCAAAGACAGCATTTAGGACTCGATATGGTCACTATGAATTTCTGATAATGTCATTTGGTCTAACGAATGCTCCTGCAGCATTCATGGGCTTAATGAATGGAGTGTTCAAGCCGTTTTTGGACAAATTCGTGGTGGTCTTTATCGACGATATTTTAGTATACTCAAAGACCAAGGAAGAACATGTAGAACATCTGAAGTTAACATTAGAGGCGTTGAGAAGAGAGAAGTTGTACGCTAAATTTTTGAAATATGAATTCTGGATTGAAAGAGCGCAATTTCTTGGACATGTGATCGACAAGGACGGAATTTCGGTAGATCCCTCTAAAGTCGAAGCTGTGATGAACTGGGATCAGCCGAAAACACCGTCAGAAGTGAGGAGTTTTCTTGGATTGGCGGGTTATTATAGAAGATTCATTCAGGACTTTTCCAAGATCGCAACTCCGTTGACGAATTTGACTAGAAAATCTATGAAATTCGTTTGGACAGAGAAGTATGAGGAAAGTTTCCAGGAGCTTAAGAGGAGGTTGAGTTCAGCACCTGTGTTATCCCTTCCGGACGACACAGGATATTTTGTGGTTTATAGTGATGTGTCGCATAAAGGACTTGGCTGTGTGCTTATGCAAAACGGCAAGGTCATTGCGTATGCGTCACGACAATTGAAAGACTATGAGAAAGGGTATCCGACCCATGACTTGGAGTTAACTGCAGTGGTATTTGCTTTGAAAATTTGGAGACACTATCTCTATGGGGAGAAGTGTGAAATATATATAGACCACAAGAGTCTGAAATATATTTTTACACAGAAGGACTTGAATATGAGCCAGAGAAGGTGGCTGGAGTTAATTAAGGACTATGACTGTGAAATCTTATACCATCCGGGTAAGGCTAATGTGGTTGCCGACGCCTTAAGCAGAAAGGGTCGGGAGAAATTGATGATGTTGACTGCTCAGGAGGAGCTAATTTCAGCAATGGAAAAGCTGGAATTGGAAGTGAAGTATCCGATGGAGATTGACGAGAAGTTGTTTCAGATGCAAACTGGTACAATCCTATTGGATAAAATTAAAGAAGCTCAACTTCAGGACGAAGAATGTGAAAAGGTTAAGAAAAAGATATTTGAAGGAACCGAACTGAGATTCAAGATAGACAGTGAGGGACTACTGAGATTTGAGAACAGAGTTTGGGTACCGTCAGTGCCAGAGATTAAGGATGACATTTTGAGCGAGGCTCATAGCTCACGGTATTCGATTCACCCCGGTAGTACCAAGATGTACCAGGATCTTCGACAGCACTTCTGGTGGCCGAATTTGAAACGAGATGTTGCTGAGTGTGTTGCAAAGTGTCTGACCTGTCAGAAAGTAAAAGCAGAACATCAGAGGCCGAGTGGTTTGCTACAACCCCTGGAAATCCCAGAATGGAAATGGGAACACATTACGATGGATTTCGTGGTTGGCCTTCCGACGACTCAGAAAGGCTACGACGCAGTTTGGGTTATCATTGACCGACTGACGAAATCAGCACACTTCCTACCGACCAAAATCAGATTCAACTTAGATTAGTTGGCAAGGTTATATGTGAAAGAGATTGTTTCGAGGCACGGAGTTCAGGTGTCAATTATTTCCGACAGAGATCCGCGCTTCACATCAAACTTCTGGAAGCGACTACAGGAATGCATGGGGACACAGTTGAGAATGAGTACAGCTTATCACCCTCAGACAGACGGGCAAAGTGAAAGAACGATCCAGACATTGGAAGATATGTTGAGAGCATGCATCATAGATTTTAAAGAAAATTGGGATGATCACCTACCACTTGTGGAATTCGGTTACAACAACAGTTACCACGCTAGTATTGGCATGCCACCTTACAAAGCGTTGTACGGAAGAAAATGTAGAACTCCGCTATACTGGGATGAAGTTGGCGAGAGACAATTGCTAGGTCCAGAGTTGGTACAACAGACAGCAGAGATAGTCAAAGTGATCCGGACAAGACTGGTAGCCGCTCAGGATAGACAGAAGAAATACGCCGATCCACACCGTAAGAACGTTGAGTTTGAATCGGGAAGCTATGTGTTCTTGAAAGTCTCTCCCTGGAAGGGGAAGATCAGATTCGGTAAGAAGGGAAAATTGAGCCCAAGGTTCATTGGACCCTTTGAAGTACTGCGAAGGATTAGAGAAGTTGCGTATGAGGTAGCCTTACCTCCAGCGCTTGAGAATGTCCACAACGTCTTTCATGTTTCAGTTTTACGCCCCTACAAACCCGATTACAAACATGTGATTGAATATGAACCCCTATATTTTGAAAAAGACTTATCCTATGAAGAAATTCCTGTTCAGATTGTTGACAAGAAAGAGCAAGTCCTCAGAAACAAAGTTATACCTTCTGTTAAGGTAATTTGGATGAACCACAATGCTGAAGAAGCTACGTGGGAACTCGAAGAGCATATGATGAAGAATTACCCAGATTTATTTATTTAAATTTTTTGTATATGTGATTCTGGAGACAGAATCGTTGTAAGGGGGGAGAATGTAACGGGACGAATTTTTAATTGAACCGTGATTCTGGGGACAGAATCCTTTTAAGGGGGGGAAGATGTGACAAACAAGATTTTTGTAATTTAAATTGAATATTTATTGAATCAAATAAATATTTTTCGATGATTTAATTATTGAGTTAAATAATTAATTGATGAAATTGTGGTAGATTAATTTAATTATACGTGTCACATTAGTTAAATTAATGTGGTGAATTTTATATTCAAAGTATGTATTTAATTGAGCTTATTTGATTAATATATTAATTAATAAGCATAATGTTATTCTAATTAATTTAAATAATTAATTAGAGATTTAATGATTTGGCATAATTAATGAATGAGAATTTTAATTATGTGACTATGTGATTTAATATGAATTTATGCTATTTTATTTAAGTGATTTAAATAACATTAATTGATTAATTAGAAGTGTGACGATTTACTATATAATAAAAGTTTATTAAAATAAGTGGAAAGGAGAAATAAATGAGCTAGCCAAACGAGGCCCTATGAGGAGTTGGCCAGTTAACCCACTAAGGGCATTAACCGACCACGACTCCACCAGCTTGAATATGCGTATAATTATATAGGCTTATATAAACATATAACATATAAAATTTTATATTTCATCAGAGTAAAATTTTAGAGAGAAAAACTCAACGAAGAAAACACAGAGAATTGAGAGAAGATTTTCATCATCCTTGAATCATCTTCACAAACTAGCAAGGGTAATTCCTTCTCCTAAGTTTTTAAATTCAAGTTTTTAAAGTTTTCCATTAATGTATGTTAGAAATTCTCTGTGAATAACTAATTTGATAATTAATGTATGATATGATTTTATATATGTTATTGTATGATGATAACATGTTGTATATCATGTATGCATGATTTAATGCGATTAAATCCATGTAGTTATGCTTAATTTGATTTTTCAAAAGTTACAGAGTTTTTCATTTACGTGCTTTAAAAATTCTATGTGAATGGAAAAAAATTGATATTTGTTCATTATATGGCTATATGTGTGTTCATATGTGTTTATAACATATTATATGCCATATATGCATAACTTGCAGTAATCGAATTTTGTTTAAATTGGGTTTTCAAAAATTACAGAGTCGTATATATGGCCTTACGGCCCTTACGTACAAATTTTATACCATGAATCGATGGTTTAACTTTGAATTAACATTTGCATATGATTGTACACATTTATACGAACAAAACGGAAGTTAAACGAACGGATTCGGTGTTATAACGAATCCGTAACGTTGAATTTCTTGATTTTCTTCAAAACCGTCAAGAACACCAAGAACAGTGAAATTTAATGGTTTGATTCTAGTAATTGCATGATTTGAGATGTTAAAAACATGTTAGTAACATTGTATGATGTTTCTATGAAGTTCGTACTTCATAGAAATCGCTGTGTGAGTTTAATTTGCATTTAATTGGAGTAATTGGGCCAACGAACTGTCAAAATCGCGAACCAGGGAGTGCACCAGCAGGGGGACCAGGCCCAGTGGGTGTTCATGGGTATTAGGACCCGCCCCAATGGGTATAAGGGCTGTCCAGGAGCCTTTGTTTTTTTTTATTTTCGAGACTGTTTTGACCTCCTGTAGTAAAATAAGCATAACTTTTTCATACGAACTCCGATTAAGGCGATTCAAGATGATTCGGAAAGATAACGAGTAGACCTACAACTTTCATTCTTTAAGTGTTTCAATTTGAAATCGTTAAAATGGGTAAAAATGGCCATCTTTGTGGCTGATGCGTATTCGGAGGCAATCGGAGGATTTCGGACATGCACGCACACAAGTGTACTGTTCTCGATAATAAAAGATGTTTTAAATTACATACATGAATATTATATGATTTGAAGTTCATGATTAATAAATTAAGTTATTGACATGTATAAGATAATGTGAAGGTTCAAGTTAACAAACTAAGTGCGAACTTGAATATCGTAATTGTAAAACTTGATTATGATTGTTTAAAGGGCTATACATGTGTGATATGCATGTTGTGAGTTTACATTCATATTATGTGGTTAGCCATTGAGTAATATTATAAACCAAGTTGTAAGTCGAACTTAAGTGAATAGTTCTACAGTTAAACATGGTAGTTATGAAAACTAATCGATGTCGTATACATAATGTAATGTGTAGGACGTTGAGGAAGTGAATTGTAATTATATTTGTAGCTTGTGCAAGAGGCAAGTATCCTATCCCTAACTTATTAATTTAGCAAGTTCCCTAAATTTTAATTTATTCATTTATTAAGTCTTAGACTTGTGTTTCTATATCGAGTAAGCTCGTGTTCTTAATTGTTTCAGTTTGAAATTCATATTACATATTGTAACTCTTTTAAAAGCATGACTCAGTTATACAATACTTATTCAATTGTATACTCTTGAAATTTATTATTCAAGTTGAATATCGATGTTATTCTTGAACCTTATAGGACTAGTGAACCCTTATTGATTCGACTAGTCCATAGTTGATGAACGTTCTAAATTCCAAAATACTTATTGAGTTTATCCAAACCAAACTTCCTTTGGTGCGGACTCTGATGTCAAAACTGAGATGAATAACCCTGTAAAAGGGGATTATTTACGCTTTAGCGTTGAGATATTGTGCACAGTATGGTACTAAGGGCTGATCCCCCTAAGTACGAGAAGTAGAGTCCATAGTCTTATGACTGTTAAAGGTTTAAAGCATAAAAACTTTACAACCTAGGACATAGTTCAAGGTCTTATGACCCTCAGACGTTCTTTTGATTCCTGTTATTCATTCTTGAGTCAAAAGTTGAGTTTCTTTATTCAGATGTCTTTGATTCACTCGCATGTTATTATATTGTTGTCATATTATTATACTCGTGGGCAATCGTGCTCACTCTTGCGTAATAATAACATTGCAGTTAAGAACGAAAGGTCCAACGAGCCTTCTACTAGCAAAGGCTAGGGCAAGGTCAACAAGTGATGAAGACTTGTTGTTTATTTTATTTGATTATGTTTCAGACTTATATTAGAGTTGTGTAAGACTTATTTATTTGTTTATGTTCCGCACGGATGTTTTGACTTAGACTTTTAAAAACTAATGTATCTTTTAACTTAGCATATATTATACAATATACAATATACATATACATATATAATATATATGTAACTTATATTATTAATATAGCTAATAAATAATATACTAATTGCTATGCTAACTACCACTTATTACATAGGTTACAAAATTTGAAAAGCCCAAGGCCATGTTTGGCAAAACCACATTATTTTTAAAAACTAACTTTTTGAGCTTAAGGACATGTTTGGTAAAACAAAGCTATTTTAAAAACCACTTTTTAGCTAAGGTCTTGTTTGGAGAAATAGGGTTAATCAAGTACAAGGGCCTTGTTTGGTAAAACCATTTAAAATCTTTTCCCATTATTTTAATAAATCTATTACTCCATAGTTTAATTACGACACTTATTTAATTAAATTACCATATTCTAATTAAATAAAACTAACACCCATTTAATAATAAAAACACACAATACTAAATTGTTATACAATTATAATTTCTTTATTAAACATAATATATGTAACAAATTATTATTAACACGTAGCACATAACATTAAATCTAATTCAATTATTCTTAATTAAATTAGAATTATTCTACACCAATGCTAATATATCAATTTAATTAAATATATGGCACTTAATTAAATCAATCCACATCATCACATACTTAATTTATTTAACTCAACAAATAAATTCAATAAAATATTTATTCACTTCATTTAATTAATATAATACGCTTAATTACATTACTCCATAATAATCACATAATCTCAATAATTAATTCAATTAAAATATTTATTTATTTCAATAAATATTAAATTAACATTTAAATTCTCTTCACACCAATTCACATATTTCACAATATATATCACATATACACATACTCGTATTCGAACATCTTAAAATAAGAATTTTATTTATTAAATTCTTATTTATTAATTCTTAAAAATTAGGGATGTCACAGAGGAGTTCCCTCAGGTGCCTAGAGACGAGGACCCCTGAGACATCCTTGTTGTCTGGGAGCAGTTGGTTCGGAGAGAGCCATCTCTATTGATCACCATAGCTGGTCAGGAGCATGAGCCGATATCTGACCAAGATGATGAGGACGAGGATGAGTCGGAGGAGGAAGAGGAGGAGGAAGATCCCGAGGAGGAATTCCCACCTCACTCTACTAGTGCAAAAATGTACGAGGAGGTCTACAACCACAACGTGGAGCTACATGGTCGAGTCGGAGAGCTCGAAGTAACCATACAACAGTGGGAAAAGACGATCGAAGAGCTGGACATTGAGGTTGGATACGCCAAGTGGGATTTAATCCACGCGAAGAATGAAAGAGACGATGCACGAACCGAGCTAGCGAAGCTGAAGCACGATATCCAGGAGGAGTCAGCAAAGAGTGCTAGAGCGGAGGAGACAAGCTTGAGGGCTATTCAACGAGCCGATTGAGTTAAAGACGAGGCTGAACCAAAGAGGGCCAAACTGAGGGAAACGGAATACGCTTTTTATACGGCTATAGATAGGGCCCAGGATCATGTCTTCTATTACCCAGCTCAGTTCCAAGGTTTATCATGGTACGTGGTGGATCGCAGAACGGTGTTCCGGGTGATGGAGGAAGAACACAGAGAGGCTGTGCGACGTCTTAACATGCCTAGACAGTAGAACTATTATACTATGTGTTTCTTTATGTAATAAATAAATGTAAATCCCATAATTTGAGATAATAATGAGATAAGATAATGATGTAATTCTCTAACTTTTTCAGTTCAAGAAAGATGATGTAAATAGCAAAGATGTTATCTATTCTATGTTTTTAAAAATGCGAATGGATAAAATGAAGAATTTTATTGACATGTTAAGTCCTCAAGTGTGAATTATTTAAATATTTAAATATTTAAATATTTAAGAAGTGAGTAAAGGATCTAACAAAAGTATTTCTTAACAAAAAATGCCTCCTAGAAGAAGACCTACACGACAAAACCCCGAGGACGAACAACAATAACAACAACAATAACGATGGGTCGAATCCCAATTCGGTTCAGTAGTTGGTGAACCTGCTGATAGGAGCACTTGCAAATCAGTCGCAAGTGCAGAGCACGTCATTTAAAGAATTTAAGGCAGTAGGACCGCCATAGTTTCAGGGATAAGTAAACCCAATAGATGCCCAGACATTGGTAATGGAGATGGAGAAGGTCTTCGACGTAGCTAGAGTTAGCGAGGACCAGAAGACGGCTTTCGCGACTTTTATGTTAAAGTCAGATGCTAGCTTCTAGTAGCAGGCCAATAAGACCAGGGAATGAGGAGTTATAGCGTGGGACCGTTTCAAAGAGATGTTCTTTGAAATGTACTTCCTCGTTAGCTCGCAGGACCAGATGGAGGTCTAGTTTCTAGAACATAAACAGGGAGGGATGACGGTGTCGGAATACGCCGCAAAATTTAATGAGCTGGCCAAGTTTGCTATATACCAGGTCAGCACTTACGCAAGGAAGGCGTGAAGGTTTAAACGAGGACTGAAGTCCTGGCTTTACAGCAAGGTCTCCATATTTCAGCTGAATACGTTTGCAGCTGTACTGGAAAAGGCCATCCTCGCTGAAGGAGGAAGCGACGCGGTGACCAAATTTAATCAAGAAAAGATGAAGAAGAATGAGACAGAAACCAAGGCTGGTGGTAGCGGGGCTATTAACCAGAAAAGGAAGTGGAATGATAACACCTCTGCTGGAAGTAACAGGGAAACCAGTAGAAGAAGAAGATCGAAGCATGTGTGACATACGGAAAGAATCACACTGGAGTGTGCATGAAGGAAAGGCGGGTATGTTTCAACTGTGGTCAGGAAGGCCACATTGCGCCTAATTGCCCGAACCCGAAGAAGGGAGCTTTCTACAAATACGGATCCAAGGATCATATGGCCGGAAGTTGCCCTAAGAAGCCAGCTGGAGGGTCAGCAGAGAGCGAAGAAAATGGGAGCCGCAACACTTTGACTATTGCTGCACCACTGCAGGCTGTTCGACCCACTGCCCGAACATTCAACATGACAGTGCAGGATGTTGTGCAATCAAAGGATGTGGTGTCAGGTATTATTTTGGTCAATAGTATAAATGCATATGTATTATTTGATTCGGGTGCTACTTGTTTATTCATATATGGTGAATTTGCTAAGACCCTAGACTTACCTAAAGAGGAATTAGTTTATCCCTTGAACATAGAGATTGCAAATAAGGTGGTTATTCCTGTTAGGTTTGTTTTACAAGAACTGTAGATTGGACATTAAGGGTCGAGAATTGAGGGTAGATTTGATTTCGATTAAACTTGGGGAATTCGATGTGATTTTGGGTATGGATTGGTTGTTCAACCATGGGACGATAATCGATTATCAGAAGAAGTCGATAAACCTTACGACTTCGTCAAAGTTAGTGTTCTATGGTAGCAAATCGCCTAGACAAGCGAGTTGTCTGACGATCATGTAAGCTAAGAAACTTTTGACGTAAGGCTGTATAGGATGTCTAGCCTACATAGTAGATACTCGTAAGGAGAGCCCAAAGATAGAAGAGATATCAGTGATTAGGGAGTTTGTGGATGTATTTTCGGATGATTTCCCAAGACTTCCGCCAGATAGGGAGATAGAGTTCGTGTTCGACTTAGTGCCTGGAACTGCTCTAATTTTGAAAGCTTCGTACAGAATGGCTCCAGTCGAGATAAAGGAGTTGATGGTCCAAATGTAAGAATTGCTGGACAAGAAGTATATTCAGCCGAGCGTTTCATCGAGGGGAGTGCCAGTTTTATTCATGAAGAAGAAGGATGGATCGATGCGGCTTTGCATTGATTATAGGGAGTTGAATAAAGTTACGATCAAAAATAGGTATCCTTTACCTAGGATCGATGACTTATTCGATCAACTAAAGGGTGCTTGATACTTCTCAAAAATTAATTTGAGAAGTGGGTATCATCAGTTAAAGGTGAGAAGAGTAGATATACTGAAGACGGCTTTTAGGACTCGGTATGGTCATTACGAGTTCTTAGTGATGTCATTTGGTCTAACGAATGCCCCAGCTGCATTTATGGACTTAATGAACAGGGTATTTAATCCATTCCTAGATAAGTTCGTAGTGATGTTTATAGATGACATCCCGGTTTATTCCAAGACCAAGGAGGAACACACTGAACACTTAAGGTTGACCTTAGAATCGCTGAGACGACAGAAGCTTTATGCGAAATTCTCGAAATGTGAATTATGGTTGGAACGTGTGCAATTTCTTGACCATGTGATTAATTGATAAGTTAAATACGTGATTTAAACTCGTTATTCGTGAAGTTTAATAACGTGATCAAGAACTGATGTTTGTGATTCGATGAGTATAATTAGACTTAGAAATAATTGTTATTGTGAATGCAATGGTATGTATAATTAATTGAGGAACGTGAATTATAGCTGTAGCTTGTGCACGATGCAAGTCTTTCTATCGCTGACTTGATAGCGTTATGCAAGTTTCTAAACCTTACTCTTACGTTACAAAAGTTTATTAACTCTACTTTAGTTGAGTAAGTTATCTATTCTTTCATTAAACACGTTCTTACTCTTGTTTATTCAAGTTCAAAATTCCATATGAGATATTATAATTCTTTTTAAAGAAATACTTCGAATATACAATACTTATTCAATTGTATACCTTTGGGATTCATTATCTGGATTAAGTATCAATTTATTATTGAACATTAAAAGACTAGTGAACCATTATTAATTCGACTAGTTCATAGTTGATGAGCGTTCTAAATTCTAGAACTGTTATTGAGCTTATCCAAACCAAACTTCCTTTGGTGCGGACACTAATGTCAAATTGAGTGTAACAACCCTTTATAGGGGATTATTTACACATTAGCGTTGAGATGATGTGCACATACATAGTACTAAGGCTGATTCTCATAAGTATGAGAAGTAGAGTACATATAGTCTTACGACTGTTAAAGGTTTAAAGTAGAAATACTTGATAACTTGGGACATAGTCTTGGTCTTATGACCCTCAGATATACTTTTGATTCTTGTATTCATTTCTTGATTCAAAAGTCGAGCTTTCTATTATTCAGAACTTATTGATTCTTCGCATGTTATTATTGTTATTATAGTGTTATACTTGGAGGCAATTATTGCTCAGTCTTGTATAATGACATTGCAGCTAAATTTGAAAGAACTGACCAGCCATCCAGTAGTAAGGGAAAGAGCAAAGCTAACAAGTGATGAAGACTTGTTATTTTATTTAAGAATATTGTGTTTAAGACTTATGATGTTGTTCAAGACTTAGTTATTTATTTATGTTTTTGTATTGATGTTTAAGGTTAGTTAAACTTGGGATTGATTTATTCAGATGTTGTAACCCTATAAAGAGAGGATTTCTATTTATTTCATGAATTTCATTTATTATGGGTAGATAGATGTATTATTATTGGACAGTGAACACCAAATCCTATGGAATTGAAGTACCCAAATTTAGGGGTGTCACAAGTTGGTATCAAAGCTGTAGGTTATGAACCTTAGGTGGGGAAAAACCTTAGGGTAATAGCCTTTTTAAGAGATCGATAACATAGTGGTGATAAACTCTTATCGAGTTCTAAGAAAGATAATAAAAGACTTTACGTGTTTATGTGATTACTTATGTGCTCGCTAGTATCGATTAGCATCACGTAGTAACTAAAGACATAAAATTTGATTGTCAGGATGTCGGATGTTGGATGATCCAGTCAGCCTGGGGAGGTTGAACCCCGAGTGGATAGGGAGGAGGAGCCCTGAGACATTCATACAGTCTGGGAGTAGTTAGTTTCTGAGAGAGCCATCTCCATTGATCATTATTATTGGTCAGGAGCATGAGGAGATAGAGGTTGAGGCTGAGGCTGAGGCTGAGGAGGAGGATGAGGACCCTAGTGAGTTTCCACCAAACTCTATCAGTGCCGAGATGTACGACAAGCTATATGACCGTAACATTTAGTTACAGATACTATTCAGGAACTGAAGGAGCAAACGGTTACACAATGAACTACTATCAAACAGATGAAGTCTTGATATACGTCTTGGAGACGTGGAGTGGAAATTGATTCATGTAGAGGGCCAAAAATAAGAAACGTCAGCTGAGATAGAGAAATTGAAGAATGACTTGTGAGAGGAGTCAGTGAAGCGTGCCAGGGCAGAGGACGCTTGGATGAAGGCTTCTCGACGTGCAGATCTTGCTAAGGAAAACGATCTAGCAAAGAAGGCTAAGATTGAGGGGACGGACTACACATTTCAGACAGCGATTGATAGGGCCCAGGATCGAGTGGTCTATTATCCAGTGCAGCTCGAGGACTTACCTTGGTACATGCTGGATCGTAGAACGATGTTCCGTATTATGGAAGAAGAGCGCAGAGAAGCTGTTCGACAGTAGGCCGTGATATGAACAGTATGAATTATGTGAATATTTCATGGTAGTTAATAATGTAAATTCCAATGTGATTATAAACAACAGAATATGATGATGATTTAAATCTTGAAGATTCTTTATCTCGAGATAGTTGATGTAAATAGCAGTGATGCTATCTTTCGTATGTTTAAAACTTTTGAATGAATAAAATATCAGAGTTTATTTGAGATGACATGTGTTAAGTGATATCTTAAAATGTTTAAGCTAAGTCTTAAATATTTAAAAATTGAGTAACGAATTAATAAGTGTATATCTTAAACAGAAATATGTCACCAAGAAGATGCCCAACTCATCAACCAGCTTAGGAAGGGTTAACCAACAACAACGACGCCAATGCCAACGCTAATCCTGTTCAGCAGTTGATCAATCTATTAACGGGAGCTCTTGCCAATCAGCCGCAAGCTCCACAGAACACGTCGTTCAAGGACTTCAAGGCGGTAGGACAGCTAGAGTTTAAAGGATCCATGAACCCAATCGTAGGTCAGACGTGGGTGATGGAAATGGAGAAGGTATTTGACATCGTCAGGGTTAACGAGGATCAGAATACCACTTATGCAACGTTTATGCTGAAAGTAGAGGCCAGCTACTAGTGTTAGGCGAATAAGGTCCGGGGAGTACATGGCGTGATAACCTGGGAAAGGTTTAAAGAAATGTTCTTCGAGATGTACTTCCCAAAGAGCTCTTAGAACCAGATGGAGGTTCAATTTTTGGAGCTGAATCTAGGTAATATCTCTGTGCCGGACTATGCTGCAAGATTTAATGAGTTGGATAGGTTCGCAACTTATCAAGTGCACACAGATAAGATGAAGGCTAGGAGGTTTGAATAGGGACTGAAGCCCTGGTTGTACAGCAAAGTGTCAATGTCCTATTGAACACTTTTGGGGGAGTGTTGGAGAAGGC
This sequence comes from Panax stipuleanatus, assembly GCA_020205555.1. Lineage (NCBI taxonomy): Eukaryota > Viridiplantae > Streptophyta > Magnoliopsida > Apiales > Araliaceae > Panax > Panax stipuleanatus. The sequence continues at coordinate 151,979 of JAINUT010001436.1, read as the reverse complement.
AATCATCACAGAAGATGGAAGCGATGCTCTGACAAAGTACAACTAAGAGCTTGAGAAGAAGAAGAGTGAAGGTGAAGGTAACAAGGCTAGTGGTAGCAATACTGGTGGGGGTAATAGTAAGAAAAGAAGGTGGAATGACATCACATTGACTAGGAATCAGCAAGGGAATCAGAAGAAAAGAGTGGAAGCTTGTCCGACCTGCGTTAAGAATCACCTGGGGGTCCACATGAAGGGAAAGAGAGTCTACTACAATTATGGTCAGGAAGGCCAAATAGCACCTAACTGCCCTAACCCTAAGAAGGGCACTTGCTTCACCTGTGGGTCAAAGGACCATATGGCAAGGGACTGTCGCAAGAAATATCAGGAGGGGGCAAGAGCAGGTGGAAATAGGGGCAGCAGTGGCAATACTCTGACTATCGCAGAATCGACGCTAACCAACCAACCTTCCTCTAGGACTTTCAACATTACCGTGCAGGATGTTATGCAGTCACGTGATGTGGTGTCAGGTATCATTTCGATCAATAATGTTAATGGTTATGTATTATTTGATTCGAATGCTACTTGCTCATTTATATTCGATGACTTTGCTAACAATTTAGCGTTGCCTAAGCATGAATTAGAATACCCTATGAACATAGAAATTGCGAATAAGGAAGTGATTCCTGTTAGGTTCGTACACAAGAACTGTAAGGTGGACATTAAGGGAAATGTGATGAACAAAGATCTTATCCAGATTAGACTTTGGGAATTTGACGTTATTTTGGGGATGGATTGGCTATTCAATTATGGGGCTATAATTGATTGTCAAAAGAAGTGTATTAACCTTATGACTCCGTCAAAGGTTGTATTTTATGGAAGCAAGTGACCTAGATAAACGAGTTATCTGACAATGATGCAAGCCAAGAAGTTGTTGAGATAAGGTTGTGTAGCGTATTTAGCTTACATAGTCGATAGTCGCAAAGAGAGTCCAAAGTTGGAGGAGATACCAGTCGTAAGAGTCTTTGTGGACGTATTACCGGATGATTTGCCAGGACTTCCGTCAGATAGGGAAGTAGAATTTGTGATCAATTTGGCGCCAGGAACTACTCCAATATTGAAGGCTCGGTACTGTATGGCTCTAGTGGAGATGAAAGAACTAATGATGTAGCTGTAAGAACTTTTGGACAAGAAGTATATTTAGGCTAGCATATCGCCGTGGGGAGCATCAGTGTTGTTTGTTAAGAAGAAAGATAGGAACGATGCAGCTCTGCATTGATTATAGGGAGTTAAACAAGGTCACAATTAAGAATAAGTATCGTTGCCTAGGATCGACAACTTGTTTGACCAGTTGAAGGGAGCTAAGTACTTCTCAAAGATAGACTTGAGAAGTGGTTACCATCAATTGAAGGTGAGGAAATAAGATGTTCTGAAAACAACGTTCAGGACACGATATGGTCACTACGAGTTTCTTGTGATGTCATTTGGTCTAACGAATGCTCCTGTAGTATTTATGGACCTAATGAATAGGGTGTTCAAACCGTTTTTGGACAAATTAGTGGTGCTGTTCATCGACGATATTCTGGTATATTCTAAGACCAAGGAGGAACACTGTAGAGCATTTGAAGGTGACGTTGGATGCATTGAGAAGAGAGAAATTGTATGCCAAGTTTTTAAAATGAGAATTCTGGATAGAGCGGGTGCAATTTCTTGGACATGTAATTAATAAGTACGAATTTCGATAGATCCCTCAAAAGTTGAATCTGTGATGAACTGGGATCAACCAAAGAGACCGTCATAAGTGAGGAGTTTTCTCGGATTTGCAGGATATTATAGAAGGTTTATAAGGATTTTTCCAAAATCGCGAGTCCGCTGAGGAATTTGACTAGGAAATCGGTGAAATTCCTTTGGACGGAGAAGTGTGAGGAAAGCTTCCAAGAGCTCAAGAAAAGGTTGAGTACGGCACCTGTGTTATCTCTGCTGGATAGCACAGGAAATTTTGTGGTGTATAATGATGTGTCACATAAAAGACTAGGTTGTGTGCTTATGCAAAATGGCAAGGTCATTGCGTATGCGTTATGACAACTGAAGGATTATGAGAAGTAGTATTTGCTTTGAAGATCTGGAGACACTATCTCTATGGGGAGAAGTGTGAAATATATACAAATCATAAGAGTTTGAAATATATTTTTACATAGAAGGATTTAAATATGCGACAGAGGAGATGGTTGGAATTAATAAAGGACTATGACTGTGAGATCTTATACCATCCGGGTAAAGCAAATGTGGTTGCCGACGCCTTAAGCAGAAAGGGTCTAGAGCAATTGATGTTTTTAACCACCTAGGAGAAGCTAATTTCAGCGATGGAGAAATTGGAATTGGAAGTGAGATATCCTAAGAAGTCTGATGAGAAACTGTTCCAGCTAGCAACTGGTACAACTTTAGTGAATAAAGTTAAGGAAGCACATATTCAGGATGAGGATTGTGAGTAGATTACGAAGAGAATATTCGAAAGGAATGAACTAAAATTTAAAGTAGACAATGAAGGACTGTTAAGATTCGAGGGGAGAATTTGGGTACCAATGATGCCAGAGATTAAAAAAAAAAATTTGAGTGTGGCTCATAGTTCACGTTATTCAATTCACCCAGGAAGTACGAAGATGTACCAAGTTCTCCGATAACATTTCTGGTGGCCGAATATGAAACGAGACGTTGCCAATTGTGTGGCCAAGTGCTTGACATGTCAGAATGTGAAAGCAGAACATCAGAGGCCGAGTGGGTTGCTACAACCGTTAGAAATCCCATAATGGATATGGGAGCATATCACAATGGATTTCGTAGTAGGTCTTCCGACGACTCAGAAGGGTTTCGACGCAGTATGAATTATCGTAGATCGATTGACGAAATCAGCCCACTTCTTATCGATTAAGATTAGATTCAATTTAGACCAGCTGGCAAAGTTATATGTAAAGGAGATTGTTTCAAGGCACAGAGTTCCAGTGTCGATAGTTACCGATCGAGATCCGTGCTTCACATCAAACTTCTGGAAGCAACTACAAGAATGTATGGGCACACAGTTAAGAATTAGTTCGACATATCACCCTTAGACCATATGATGAAAACTTACCCACATTTATTTGCTTAATTTATGTGTAAGCGATTCTAGGGACAAAATCTTTGTAAGGGGGGAGAATGTAACGGGACGAATTTATTGAATCGTGATTCTGAGGATAGATTCCTTTTAAATGGGGAAAGATGTGATGAACGAAAATTTTGTAATTTATTTTAAATATTTATTGAATTAAATAAATATTTTTGTTGATTTATTTATTGAGTTAAATAAATATTTGATGAGATTGTAGTATATTAATTTAATTAAATGTGTTACATTGATGATATTAATGTGGAGTAATTTTATAATTTAAAGTGTGAATTTAATTGAGATTATTTAATTAAATGAGTTGTTTAATAATTATAATGCTATTCTAATTGATTTAATAATTAATTAGATATTTAATTATTTGTTATAATTAATAAATGAGAATTTTAATTATGTGATGATGTGATTTAATGTGTAATATTATCTTTCATTTAATTGGATTTAAATGATATTATTTGATTAATTAAAGTGTGACAAATAAACTATATAATAAATAAGTTAATTAAAATAATGAGAAAAGTAGCTAATTTGGAACAAGCCAAACGTGGCCTTAGGAACATGGGAGCAGTTAAGGCCTGATGCATTTAACTGCTACCCATGACTTCACCAGTTATATCATATAGGTAGACTTATATCTTCATTCTTCATTCATTTTATTTCATCAGAAATAACTTCAAAGACAAAAAGAAAGAAAGATTGAGAGAATTAATTGATTGAAGAGGTTTTGTAGAATCAACGAAGGAATTTCTATCATAATCTTAACAGAGTTGCAGGGGTAATCTCTTCAACCCAAGCTTTTAATTCTACGTTATTATGTTTTCTCCATTAAAACCAATAAAGTTCTCTATTAATTGAATTTCATGATTTATTTGTTAAAAACTTGATGTTATATGTTTATTAGCATGTATAATTCAATTGTATATGATTTGTATGTGTTTTAGAGTAATTATTCTATGAAAGCATGTCTAAATTAGAGATTTGAAAGTTATAGAGTATTAAAGTATGAGTATGGCTTCTATGTACAAAAATTCATTCTTTAATCGTTTATTAAACTGAAAATTGATGATTGATTATGATTATGCATGTAAAAACGAAGAGAACGAAATTTAAACGGACAAATTCGATGTCATAACAAATCTGTAACGCATGATTTCTTAAAAATTTTCAAAACTATGAAATATATCAAGAACATAAAAATTAAGTATTTAAATTTAGTTGTTTACGTGATTTAAATTGTTAAAAGCATGCTAAGAAGGTTACTAAATATTTCTGTTAAGTTTATAACTTATGGGTAACATTAAATTTGATGTTTGAGTATTTTGGCGTTATTTGGCTTTTTCTGTGTTCTTCGCCAACACTGTCGGACTTTACTACGTCGTGGCGCCGCATTGCCGGTTATGTGAAGAAATCGGGCGCTGCATCGCCAGATCAAGGGGCGTGCTGACGTAGCCATGGCGCCGTAGCGCCGGTTATGTGAAGGAACCCAGTGCTGCAGCGCCAGGTCAAGGGGCGTGCTAACGTAGTCACGGCGCTGCAATGCCGGTTCTGTGAAGGAACCCAGCGCTACAGCGCCAGACCAAGCAGCTGGCTGACGTAAGCTTAGCGACGTTACTCCCGTCCCCAGTGCAAACTGGGCGCTGCAGCACCGTCTAGTAGAATGACCCATAGAATTTTATTTTAAGTGTTCAAAGTTCAGAAATGCAATTTAAAACCTATGTAATGAATATGATAATATGTTAATTATATATTGATATTTTAAAACAAATTACTAACTTGTCAATGATGATTTACGTGATTAATTGATAAGTTAAATACGTAATTTAAACTCGTTATTCGTGAAGTCTAATAACGTGTTCAAGAACTGATGTTTATGATTCGATGAGTATAATCAGACTTAGAATTAATTGTTATTGTGAATGCAATGGTATGTAGGATTAATTGAGGAACGTGAATGATAACTGTAGCTTGTGCACGAGGAAACTCTTTCTATTGCGGACTTGATAGCGTTATGCAAGTTTCTAAACCTTACTCTTACGTTACGCAAGTTTATTAACTCTACTTTAATTGAGCATGTTATCTATTCTTTCATTAAACACATTCTTACTTTTGTTTATTCAAGTTTAAGATTCCATATGAGATATTATAATTCTTTTTAAAGAAATACTTCGGTTATACAATACTTATTCAATTGTATACCTTTGGGATTCATTATCTAGTTTAAGTGTCAATTTATTGTTGAACCTTGAAAGACTAGCGAACTCTTATTGATTCGACTATTCCATAGTTGATGAGCGTTCTCAATTTTAGAACTGTTATTGAGCTTATCCAAACCAAAATTCTTTTGGTGAGGACTCTGATGTCAAACTGAGATTAACAACCCTTTATAAAGGATTATTTACGTATTAGCGTTTAGATGATGTGCACATACATGGTACTAAGGGCTGATCCCCCTAAGTATGAGAGGTAGAGTTCATATAGTCTTACGACGGTTAAAGGTTTAAAGGAGAAATACTTGATAACTTGGGACATTGTTCTTGGTCTTATGACCCTCAGATATACTTTTGATCTTGTATTCATTTTTTGATTCAAAAGTTGAGCTTTCTAATAATCAGAACTTATTGATTCTTCGCATGTTATTATTGTTATTATATTGTTATACTTGTGGGCAATTGTTGCTCACTCTTGCATAACAACATTGCAGCTACGATTGAAAGAACTGACGAGCCATCCACTAGTAAGGGAAAGGGAAAAGCTAACAACTGATGAAGACTTGTTATTTTATTTGAGAATGTTATGTTTAAGACTTATGATGTTGTTCAAGACTTAATTGTTTATTTATGTTTCTGCATTGATGTTTAAGGTTAGTTAAACCCGAAATTTATTTATTCAGATATTGTACCCCCTTAAGGGAAGGATTTGTGACGCCCCCAAATCCAGGTACTTGAAATCCGAACTTGGTGCTACACGATATCATTTCTTTGAGCAAAATAATATAAATAACAATCTTAATATACATATCAGAGTTGTCTAATCCCAGGTACACTACCTTTAAATCATTTTATTACATGATAGATAATAAATATTATCGTCTTAATAAAGTCTAACTAGTACACAAGATACCATAAAACTTATTCTTGTAGCTTTTCTTTCCCTTTGTTTATGCCAGAGCCTTCTAGTTGATCACGCTTAGCTGAAAATATTTAATTTGAAGCAAGAATGAAGCATTTAATTGCCCAGCAAATAATAGCAGTTAATAAACTTTAGCTGAAAGAAATAAATATTTTTCTTGAGGTATACTTCTACAATGAATCAATAGTTGTGAAGTCATTCGAAATAATTCTTAGTAACATATCAAATCGTTTAAAATTTTGAAACGACGTAGTGACTATAAATACTGAGCGGTCAATGGACTATGAACTTTTATTTTTCATTTTTGAAAAGGTTTAAACAGAAATTCATCTGTAAACCGCTCTGGTCTTACGGACATGTATGGTGATCAGCCCCATTATGTCCTATATTGATCAATACTATCTGTTTGAACGATAAATGCATTCACTCTGTTCGCCTTGGGCACAAAACAATTTCCCCATTTCGAGTTGTTCATACTATCTCTGGAATCCTAACTAAACAATTCAGTTAGATGACCTTATCATAACCAATACTATTCAAACTATGTCTAGTCGAGTCAAATAGCTTAGACAGTCTTTAAACCATAAACGCATACCGAAGTTTAATAGTATAAAACAAAATTTGTCATATCAAATAATTTACAGTTCAAGAGTTCTTGCATGAATACAACAGTTCATACAAGTGGGGACACTTGTATGATAACCGACAATAATGAGATATTAAAATAATAATCGAATTTAATAAAATTCCACAATATGAGAATAATTTCATAAACGAATCATGGATATTATTATGGATATGAATAATTGTCAATAATTATTCATGAACATGCTCTATATTTGATAATTTATATTGAATTAGAAACTAGCATAATATATACCTGTCTGCATGAATAACAATAAGAATTTGAGTAAAGTTAGAGAAGTTGCCTTGATAGCTGATTACTGCTACGTAGTATAGCTTATGCTTTTATCTTTAATATGAAGTCCTATCATAAATAGAATTATTCTTTTAATTAGAATAATACAACTTAACACATAATATTGCTTAAACATGTTGTCACATATTCATGTCAGTCATTGTAACACGTACGAACGTATACCTAGTCAAACTATGTCAATTTAGTTTGAGTTCGGTATCGTTTCGGTATCCTGACTGCATTATCAGATAATTAACGAATTTATTTTTAATGAAACTTTGTTCAAGAACTTAAATATTATATTAGATAATTTAATTATCATTTATAATATTTTTTTCCAAACATTAAAATCATTTATAATGATTTTTCAAACACTTATATCATTTGTAATGATTTAATTGTTAAATATTTTCATTATCATTAATATTTATTAATGAACTTCATGTCAATACTTTAAAAGTTATTTATTATAACCTGAAAATATTTTTAAAAAGTTAATATTACCTTTAAATGATTTTTAAGATGTTAAAATTATTTTTAAATAATTACCATTAATATTTAGATATTAATGTTATTTATATCAAAATATTAAAAGTTATTTATTATAACTTAAAATATTTTTAAAAATTTATTTTACCTTTAAATAATTTATAAAACATTAAAATTATTTTTAAATAATTTATTTAATTTAAAATATTAATGAAATTATTATCAAAATATTATAAGTTATTTATTATAACTTAAAATACTTTTTAAAACTTTAATATCATTTTTAAATGATTTTTATAATATTAAAACTATTTTTAACTAATTTATTTAATATAATTATTAAATAAATTTATTATTATTAATATTAAATTATTAATGAAATTTAACTCAAAATATTAAAAGTTATCTATTATAACTTAAAATATTTTTTAATACATTATTATCATTTAAAATGATTTTTAATATATTAAAATCATTTTTAACTAATTTATTTAATATAATTATTAAATAAATTAAATATCATTAATATTTAATTAAATTAAAATATTAATAAAATTTATGTCAAAATATTAAAAGTTAATTTTTATAACTTAAAATAATTTTAAATAATTTTATGAATTAATTTCTATTTATTTTAATTAATATAATTAATTTTAATTTAAAACCGTAGCTAAAGGGCTATAGCAACGAACACTGTCGCCTTAGGTGTTCTTGAGCTACTCAAGAACAGCCCTTAGGTACCAAGTTTGACCGCCGATAATTTCTTGTTCATGATGTTTCAGGCATGAGATTGTATTAGTTTTGTAGTATTGATGTAACACTACATGTGTATAACACTTTCTAGGTCAAACTACAACACATCTTAAATATATAAGCCATCAAACAAGCTGTCAGAGCTGTTCTTCATTTTCTGGTTTGCCCAGAAACAGCCGGTCAATGCCGGTCAGCGCTTTTAATGATCTTATATCAAGCAGCCTGATCATGGTTTAAGTGTGTTGGACGTCAGGGCCTTGCGGTATAACTATAAGGGTACACTATTGAAGCACTTACAGAGTCCAGATATCAACACAGCGAAAGATCTAGGTTTTACAAAAACTGGTCATGTAACGATTGAGATTTTATATATTAAATTTTAATATTTATTGAGTGAATAAATATTATATGTGATTTATTTATTGAGTTAAATAAATGAATTATGTGATTGTGTGGATTGATTTAATTAAGAGTAATATTTAATTAAATTGATATGTTGTAGCTTAATTCTAATTTAGTTGACAATAATTCAATTAGATTTAATGTAATGTGCTAAGTGTTAATAATAATTTGTTACATGAATTATGTTTAATAAAGGAATTACAATTGTGTAACAATTTGGTATTATGTGTTTTTATTAATTAAATAGGTGTAGTATTTAATCTATTGATTTAAAGAGTTATTAAAAGAATGGAAAAGGGTTTTATGTCGTTTTACCAAATAAGGCCCTTGTACTTGTTTAATCTTATTTTTCCAAACAAGGCCTTAAGCTCAAAAAGTAGTTTTAAAAATAATTTGTTTTGGCCAAACAAGCCTTAGGGCTTTTCAAATTCAAAAGTTTGTAACCTACCTAATTAATAAGAGTTAGTATATGTAATAATTATTAGGAGTTACATATTTTATGTATTACATGTATTATATGTTATATATGTATACTACAAGATAAGTTAGTACGTAAGTTTATTCTAGCCTAAGTCTAAAACAAGAGAAGAGAAGAGAGAATTATCAGAGAAGAAGTAGAGGAAGAAGAAGAAGAAGGAAAACCTTGAGAAAACAAGAGAAAAGTTATCATCATCTCCATCTCTCTCTTAATTCAAACTAGTAAGGTTATAATCTTAACCCTAGAATCAATTCATATGTGTTGTGTTTTCTTCTTTGTCAAATTGGGTTTGTCATAATCATGAAATTATATGTATGTATGGTATTCATATGTTATTCATATGTGATTGTATGACATGAAAGGATTTTCAGAAATCAATTGTTATAAAAATAAGTTTTAAAATTATGTTCTTCTATATTTTCATAGTTTTAGAATTCTATGTAAAAGTCTTTTTGTGAAAGTTCTTGAGTTTGATATGTATATGGGATGTGTACATATATATTTGTATATATACATATATATATGTTTACATATGATTTCTATAGTTGTTTAAGTGTTTCAAATCACAAAGATGTGATGAACACTATCAAATCATGTTCATAGTGTTTGATCATGAAGTTATTTTGAAAATAGTTTTTAAATTATCAAAGAAATTGATGAAAGCATGAAGTTATGTGTAGTATGTGATATAACATGATTATATATGAGTTATATAGTTGTGTTAGCAATTCAATCCATGTATTTTTGATAAACAAGAAGAATTATGTTCATAGTGATTTTCTCTGAATTAATTTCTGAAAGATGGCTTTTGAAACTATCAAATTGTTGTTTGATTTTGAGTTATTGTTAAAATTGATCATGTATTATGTTAGTATGTTAAGAATAGAAGTTATTACAATTGGAATTACTTGAATTGATTGAAAAACGAATTCGTAATAGCAATTTCCGTCAAGAACGCTTGATTTTGTTGTTTTCATCGAAAATCATGAAATCTTGGGTTTGATTATGTGTTATATGGATTTTATATGTTATGATCATGTTAATGAGTTTAAAATATTGTTTATATCAAGTTTCGTGTTTATCATGTTGAGAAAAATCGAATTCGGTGTGAAGGAATGAGCCAAATTGGCTTATTTCTCCACCAATTCACGAACCAGGACCCTCACCAGGGGGTGACCCGCCACAGCGGGTGTATTACCCTTGGGGGACCCACCCCAGCGGGTGATCCTGCTGTCCGGGAATGTTGGTTTTTGCTTGTTGAGTTTTCATGCCCCGTTTGTTTAGCTAACTTATTTCTATGACTTGGAAAGTGAAATAGGTAATAAGATAACATGTTTTTGATGTGTTTAAGATGGATTGAAGTTGTATATGAGTGTGTTATATGTGTGTGGATGTGTTTCTTTCATAAGGTACACAACACGATTCTTTGAGTTATAAGCTTATGAATGTATGCCGTGAGTATAGACTCACGTACTTGACTAGTTAGCAACCAATGTGGTAAATTACATTGTGAGTTGGACTTGAGTATGAAGTTCAACTGTTTAAATGTTGTAGTTGGATACTAATAGACGTTTTAAACGTAATGCAATGTGTAGGGTAATTGTGGAAGTGGTTATATTTATTAAAGTATAGATTGCACTTGAGGCAAGTTTCCTATCTCTAAACTTATATGTGCAAGTGTTCTAATCTTTATTCTCTTACGTTACGCAAGTTTTCTATTTCGAAACTTGTTACTTATATTGTACAAGCTTTTTTGTATTCAAATATTCTTATTGCATAAGTATTGAAATGTTATTGAAGTATTGTGATCTTGACTTAATTGTTCAAGCAAGATCTTCTTATTCTTTCAATTGCTTTAAATTATTTCTAGAGCATGCCTATTTATTATGAACTTTATTATCATATCTTACAATTGGTTCATGATTCTTATATTATTGAACTATTAAAGTACTGTGAGTCGATTCAACTACTCCTAGTTGATCATAGTTGAAACTCTAAAGTTCCCTTATCTATCCAAACCAAACTTTCTTTGGTGCGGACTTGTATTCAATTACTGAGAATGAACAACCCTATTTATTAGGGGATATTTATGCGAAAGCGTTAAGATGGTTGTGCACAATTCATGGTACAAAGGGTTGATCCCCCTGAGTACGAGTTAAAGGTCCATAGTCTTATTGACTGTTAAAGGTTTAAATAAAAATATTTATAACCTAGGACATAGTTCAAGGTCTTATGACCCTCAGATGATTCTATATTCGAATTCTATGTATTGATGAAAGAATTATAATTCAATTCTTTATATTGAAGAAAGTAAAGTTATTCAAACTCTTTTGAAACTATGCATATATGTCATATCACTGTTGTATTTCCAAGTGAGCTTTTGTTTGCTCACTCTTGCATGTTTATCACCACTTGCAGTTGAAACCAAGAACGTTGACATACCGTCAACAAGTAAAGGAAAAGGAAAGATGAACAAGTGAAAGCTTGTTGTTTCAAGTTTTTATTGTAATAAGACTTAGTCGATTATGTTATGTTTTATTTCTGCATTTATTGTTTGATGTTAAAGTTTAGTTAACCCTGAGATTTTATTTGACAAGTTGTAATCCTTTGTAAAGGAAGATTTTTATTAAGGTTTTATGAAGGTTGTAATTTACTTTGTAATTCTTTATTATTGAGTAGATGTATGTTTTAGTTAGAAAGTGAACACCAAATCATGTGAAAACAAAGTACCTGGATTTGGGGGTGTCACAAGTTGGTATCAAAGCTATAGGTTATGAACCTTAGGTGGGGGAAAAACCTTAGGTAGTAGCCTTATAGGAAGATCGAAAAGATAGCGGTGATAGGTAAAGATAATAAACTACCTTATGTGCTATGTGTTTATGTTTAGGTATTTGAAGAGTGGCGACTCGATATCACGTAATAATAAACTTTAAAATTCTTTTGTTAAGATGACGAACATTGGAGAATCCAGTCAGACTAGAGAGGATATACCTCAGGTACCTAGAGAGGAAGAGCCCCGAGACATCTATGTTGTCTGGGAGCAGCTGGTTAGGAAAGCGCCATCTCCAGTGATCACCGTAGCTGGTCGGGAGCGTGAGCTGACACCTATTCCAGAGGAAGAGTACGAGGACGAGTTTGAAGAGCAGGAAGAGGAGGAAGAGGATCCCGAAGAGGAATTTCCACCTCACTCTGTTAGTGCTGAGATATACGAAGCAGTTTACGACAGTAATGTGGAGCTTCATGGTCGAGTCGGAGAGCTCGAGAAAACCATCCAGCAGCCGGACGAGACTATCGAGGATATGGCTAGTGACCTAGGAGAAGCACAGTGGAATTTAATTCACGCAGAGAATGATCGAGAAGAAGCACGAGCCGAGCTAGCAAAGCTGAAGCAAGATATCCAAGAGGAGTCGAAGAAGCGTGCCAGAGCTGAGGAAACAAGCTTGAAGGCTACTCAAGGAGCCGATCGAGCTGAGTACGAGGCAGGAAACTAAGAGAGCCAAGCTAAGGGAAACAAAATACGCTTTCCATACGGCCATAGATAGGGCCCAGGACCGTATCTTTTATTACACAGCTCAGTTCCAATGGTTACCATGGTATGTGGTGGACGAAAGGACAGCGTTTCGGGTGATGGAGGAAGAACGTAGAGAGGCTATGCGACGTCTTAATATGCCTAGACATTAGAGCTTTTAAGTTATCTGTTTCTTTTGTAATAAATGATGTAACTCCCATAACTTGAGATAATAATGGGATAAAGTGATGAAGTAGTCCTATAACTTGTTCCAGTTCAGGAAATATGATGTAAATAGCAAGAATGCTATCTATCCTATGTTTTTAAAACTACGAGGAATTAATAAAAGAAGTTTATTGATGTGCTATGTGTTCATATATGAACTGAGTTATTTAATTGTTTAAGTGGAACTTGAATACTTAAGAATTGAATAAAGGATCTAATAATAATATTTTCTTAATAGAAAATACCTCCTAGAAGAAGACCAACACGTCAAAACCCCGAGGGTTCGACGAACAACAACAATAAAGATGGAACAAACCCTAACTCGGTTCAGCAGTTAGTGAACTTGCTGACAGGAGCGATGGCAAATCAGCAGCAAATGCAGGCCACGACGTTCAAAGAGTTTAAGGCAGTAGGACTGCCTGAATTCAACGGATCGACGAACCCTATAGATGCTCTGACGTGGGTTATGGAAATGGAGAAAGTCTTTGATGTGGCTAGGGTTGGTGAAGACAAGAAAATGGCATTCGTGACTTTCATGTTGAATTCAGATGCTAGTTTCTGGTGGCAGGCGAATAAGACCAGAGAGGGTGAAGGAGTCATAACATGGGAACGTTTCAAGGAAATGTTCTACGAAATGTACTTCCTAGTGAGTTCGCAGGACCAGATGGAGGTCTAATTCTTAGAGCTAAAGCAAGGAGGGATGACAGTGTCGGAATACGTCGCAAAGTTCAACAAGTTGGCCAGGTTCGCTACTTACCAGGTCAGCACGGACGCTAGGAAGGCGAGGAGGTTTAATGGTTCTCTTTGTTCAAAGGTTCTCTTTGATATTTGAGGTTCAGCTCTTGAAAGGTCTATAGTTATCTTTCTAAAGCTAAAGCATTTATATACCTTTGGGGCATCATTTTGCAACCTTTAACTATTTTATAGCCTTTGTAAAGAACAGATTGTCATCCAAAATGATGATTCTACTTAAAAGATGATATTAATCCATTGAACAAAAATGATAGGAGTGTTTTAATTTCAAAAGTGATTGATAGGACATCTTAACACCTGTATTAACAATGTATGATTTCTTTTTACCTAGACCCTCTAAGTTCTCAAGAACCCAAGTTCAATTGGTTTGGTTATCTGCATGAAGCTGAAAATCTGACCAAAGTGAAATTGTTGTTGCTATTATGGGATATTGCGTTAATGTCATGTTACACTCCAAAATGAACTAGACTATTCTTACAAACAACATGTAGCTCCAAAACAAAGTTTGGTTGAAAAAATAAACTTGAACTTAACAAAGCATCAGAATGACTAGACTATTCTTACAAACAACATGTAGCTCCAAAACAAAGTTTGGTGGAAAAAATGAACTTGAACTTAACGAAGCATCAGAATTAATAAGTTCAACTTGCCTTTATATAAAATTAAAGATACTTAATTTTATGTTTACAACCTCATTGAATGTATGTAAAAATACATCATATCAAAATACAACACTTTGTCCCCAAGTCTAATCCAGCAGAACATTTTCAAATACATCATATCAAAATTATTTCTCATGTATTAAATAGTGAAAAAATAAGTAAAAATAATAATAAATTTTATCAATTATTTCAATGGTATGTACTACTTTTTAAAACCTTGCGGAGTTTTTCTCAAAATGGCAGCCTGCTTCAGATCCACGCTTTTAACTTTGTGTTCTTCGCGAAAGAACTGGAATTCACGCTATTCGCATAATCATTTTCTTCTATTATATTTACTTTGTTAATATTTGATTCCAAATAAATTCCCAACTTTTTAGTAGAATTAATCCAATGGGGGATTAATAATGTGGTTGATTTTTATATATAGTGAACCCATTTGTAAGTCTACTGGAGAGAGATAGTGATACTATCCAAAGCTCCGCAGAAGTAAATTGGAGAGAACTCATGTTTTATACTGACATTAATGTTTTCCTTATATACCACCAAAGCACTTTTCTCTCTTTCTCTCCTAATTATGGTGAGTCTTTCATTTTGTGTCATATAAATCACGTGAGGAGCACAAGAAAGGTGGATTTTGATTTGTGTATCCATCAATTTTAGGTAATTTTAATTTATGTATCCATCAATTTCAGGTAATTTTTTAATTTAGATTTGTAGTTATTTTTCATCTCTACCTTATGCTTATTGATTTGTGTATATTGTGTGTGTATGTTTTTTTAAATGGGAACGGAGGAGCATTTTAGTACTTTTTTAATGTAAAATTTTTAGAGATGATTGGAGGGAGTGGACTAACCAATTAGATGATGAATCTCAAGGTCTTGATTATATTTGCGCATTACGTATTTGCTGGAATGACACAGAATACCTACATAGTTATTTATTTGGAAAAAAAATTAGTCTTAAATTCAAACAACGACATCTCATTATTTTCAATGCTATGGATGAAGAAATTATTTGAAACCAAATGTGTATATCTTTTTGAGCATTCAAACCAAAAGTGGTGCTACTTTAATCTATTTCTTATGTTTACTTTTATTTGTTTTGTGATATTTTCTTTCATTTGGTACTCAATTTACGTAAATCTTTTATATCACTACTTCTTATTTTAATTTAGTGTTAATGTAGAATTTTACTTTTATCCTAATTTGATGTCGGTGCATAATTTTCATAGAAGCTAAAAGTTACTCCCAAAATTACAAAAAATCTTCATATATTATTGACTGACCTTTTTTTTGGTTGTCAGAAAATTACAAAACAGAAGCATCCACATAATAGAGTTATCCCAAGTTGAGATGAACAAGGTATTTTATGTTTGTATACTATTCTCCATGAATTTATTTTATTTTATATGTTTAGTTATTTCCAGCAATATAATGTTCAATATATTTGGTCTTAAGTGTTATATGTATGCTTTACATTTGTGATATGTTGCACCATATATGTTTAATGAAATGCTTATGAGGTACTACAAGTTCGAAAATTTGTGGGCAATTACAACAAAAGAGTTGGATGGATTCTGAGTTCCCCTTCCGTAATTAGAAGGCAACAACACTTGAATGGTGTTTTGGTAATCATAACAAGAACCAAATACTTTTTCTAAATGCATTTGGCATTGGGTTTTTATACTTTACTTTTGTTGCTGAGTTCATTTGAATATTTTAATTGAAATACTCACGGATATGAATTTAGTATATGAAGTTATAGATCTAAAGTTTGAGCCCCAAAAATGAGTTTAATCTTAGAGAAATGACGTGATTGTATGCATATAGTACTTTTTTTTCTTATTCAAGCTTTGACTAATGTTATGGTTTGTTTGGCTGAGTGGAAAATAATGTTACATTGTAGTATTAATATTTCAGCATATAAAGTTACTTGGGTAAAGTAGTGGTTGGCAAGACCAATTTGCTATTATTAAAATTATACTCTGCACTGTGAACAATTTTCTTTAGAGTTCCCTTGATTCCTTTCTCAAATTTATATGGGGCATCTGGACTGGACATGTGTTGTGCTATAGCCTTACATGATTGCAAGAGTAGAAACATAAGTGCAATTAACACTGAAATCTTTATGTTCAAAATTTTACAACTAAAAATTATGGGTATTTACTTGAATTTGCATTATTAATTGTGTATGCTAATTGAGCATAACAAATTAAAACATTGAATTGTTGTTCTCGAAAAATATATCCACTTAGCTAGACTTTTTACTGTTCACTATATTTCAGTGGGAATTCTTGAGAACAAAAGTTATTGAAAATACATTCAGGCATATACTGGACATCTTCTAAGTGAGAGGTAAATTAGTTTTCGAGTTGGTTGCTTCCCTTTATTGTTCAGGTGGCCTTGAACTCAGCAAAAGCACTGGAAATTCTAGTGGAAGGCTTGCATGTGGTAAGTATTATAAATTTTTGTTTTACCTTTGAAGTGTCTAGAATATGAATGACCGTATGGAGTTTTAAGTTAACCATATCATATTTTATCTAATTTATTATCATCAGCAAATGCTTGGTACAATATAAGGTTAGATGAACTTGACCTTGGAGAAAGTATCACGTACTCAAAAGTGGATCTTTACTTGAATTATAAATTCAATCCTATAATGTTCCAATTACATATGGCTTGAAATAAAGCCTTTTAGTTTGATAAAATCTTTTGAGAGTGCTTTTCTTCTTACTTGGTTAGGGCCTAGTTCTATTTTTTTTGTTCAGGGACTTCTTCTTGCAGTATCAGGTGTATAATCAGTAGCCCTTTCTGACATTTGATTTTATACTTGCAAAGATATTAAAATTTCATGAGGTCATTATTCAATGTATTTTTTTGTTAGTTGAGAAATTATGATAGGGAATTTCACAAATAATATGCATTTGGTAGGAAGATAAATTACAAGGATTTGTATAATTTAACTGCCCTTTGTAAGGATAATCCCAAATCTAGCAATATTCCTCAATCCACATCAAGGAGTAGAATTTGTTTTATATCTGACAGTTTTGATTTGTTTCACTTGGAATTGTAATGTATAAATTACTGCACTTTTACAGGTTTCCTAACAGAAGAATGGGAAATGTTGGGTATTAAGTGTCAAAGTACCTGCAGAATGAGAAAGCTAATAGCCAAAATTGATAATTTTGCGAATGTAAGTCAATATGTTAGGGTAGTAGTAAGAAAAGCTCTATGTGTTTAAATTGGAGTTGAAAGTTGGATGCCCAATAATGGACAATATTTGTTACAATCTCTCTAAATTCGTACTTATATCAATCTAAATTATACCAACTTCGTACTAAGAAAACCTTATTTGATTGTAAGTCTACATCATCTATATCTTTTCCTAAAATTTGATAATTTGTTACAATATCTGTAAATTCTTACTTATATCAATCTAAATCATTCCCCCCCACTATATTTAAATGTGTGTGCTCATTTGTTTTATTTTGACACACATATTTTGATAATTTTTTTATTTCAAATACGAAGGATACTTGGTGTAAGCTGTAAAGAATACGAAGTTGTTTCTCTATTTTCAAATACGAAGCATGCGTTTATTTTTTGTGTTCTGTCTTTTGTAAAGTTAACTAATTATATATGATTATGATAATTTTGGGTATGACATGATGGTTGTTTTGGTGGTTTGGATATGTATTGATGATTGTATGTTTTGTAGACATGTTTAGATTTTTCTGGATATCTATTTTTAAAGGAAACTCTGCCAAAATTTCTTGAAATTAGTGGCAACTAGCTTGATGTTTTGGTGGTTGGATATGTGTTGATGATGAGTATGTATTAATTATTGTGGTGGTATGCTAAATTATGATAATTATTATGTATGATTATAAGTTATTTTAGGTTAGATAGAGTCTTTTGGTAATGTAATGTTTTTTAATTTAAATCTAATTTTTCGTGACGCCGTGCCTTCAGGCACATGCAATTACTAGTAAATTAATAAGAGGAGTCTTATTATTATTATTACTATTATTATTATTTAAGTTTTAAAGGAGTTTGAGAATTAATTAATAAGATACTCTCCCTCTCCCATATATTCCTAATAAGATTAGGAGGCTAATTAATTAAAAGAGTTTAATTATTACTAATAGGATTGGGAAGCCTAATTAATTAAAAAGTTTAATTAAATAATATGAAACTCTATTCCTAAAAGGTTTAGGAGGGTTGCCTACATCTATAAATAAGAAAGTCTTATTATGGAACAAGGTTAGACATTACACTGTTCTAATAGTTGGGAGAGTATACACATTCTATAGAGATAGAATTAAAGTTAGCCAACCCATCTTCTTAGTTCATCTTCTTCCTTGGTGGATCACCTCTAAAGGTCAAATGCTTGGGTGACTTGCATTGATCAAAGAAAATGAACCAATCTCGTAGATTCAAGTTAGGAGTAGAACTCGTACCTGTGGAAGCTCGATCTACAAGGGTATAATTCTGATCTTCTACTCTTTTATAGATTGATAATCAAGCACAAGATATGATCATGGTTTATGATTTGCAAGAAAATTTTAAAATCCTATTTTATTACGCTTCCGCTTCGTTTATATGTAATATGATTGCATGTGTGCATTTTCAGCAAACCTAAGAGTGGTATCAGAGGGCTAATCTTGTGCTAATTATCAATCTTTGTGATTCCATGTATGTATCATATGCGATTGGATCGGATTTTGGGCAACAGAAAAACTTTCTAGTTCTGCGATTGGGCGGCGCAGTTCATTTTGGGCGCAGCTGCACCGCTCTACAGATTTGTTCTATTTGGAAAGGCAGTGCAGCTGCGCCGCTCCCTAGTTCAATCTGGGCGCAGCCACGCTAGCCCCTGGACAGAAACTTAAATTTTAATTTTTCCTTTAATTGAAATAAATGGTTTATTTAATTGATAAAATTTTAAAATAAAGGAGTTTATTTTATTTTAAATATGATTTCAGATTGCTATAAAAATTAAATGAGTTTAATTTGAATTTGGTTTTTGATTAAAATAAAAGAGTTTATTTTGTTTCAAAACTAAATATTACCAAAACGTTTGCCCATTAATTGATGTTGATACATATATTGAATGGATTTATTGTTCATGAGATGAATGTGTTTATTGATGCATATATATGATATGTATGATAATAAATTGGGTTGATTATGGACTATTGACTAATGTGATTGGATTTTATTTTAGTTGGATGCTTGAATGTATGGGTTTTATTAAATGGGGTATGCGTATCTTGTCTTCTCTAATTTTTCTTGATGTAAAATTCTATCTCCATCTTATGTACTTTCCATTGACTGCTGATCAAGGTTTCTATTTAAATTAAATAGTTTATGTAATAGAAATAGTTAAAATTATCTTGAAGAGTTGGAGACCAAGGAGCAAGGAGCGCATGAAGACCCGTTTGTATGGAGCCTGGGTTTAAATGTAATAGTTATGTTTAAATTTAATTCTTGTACTTCTAGGTTTGACCTTTGGTTTACTTGGTGGCTCGAGTGAACCAAACTAGAATAAAAGTTCATAATCAATCCAGGTAGAATATTGTATTCTATATGCATGCTTATACTATATATATTATATATTATGCAACATGCTTCGCATGTTAATTAATATGACATATATGTGTGTGTGTGTGTGTGTGTGTGTGTGCTTTGTGTGTGCATACGCGCTAAACAAGATGAGACAATTAATAACAAACCCCTCAAAGGAATTATTTTAAGTTGTAACGTTCAAAAATATTTGGAATATCGAACGTTGCCTTCTAGCATGATAAAATAATAGAGTATTAAATATTTAATATGAGTTTGTTGTGCAGACACAAGGCAAGTTTTAAATATTTAAGATGTTGTTTTATTACATTAAATATTTATAAAAGAATTGAACATTACTGCTTTGTTGTGCACACATAAGGGATGTAGTTTTCTCTTCACTTATATGGAAATACTGGGTCCGACTTAACTTAAATCATTTTAGTTCGGATGTGCACACACTTGACCATTATGATTTAAGAGGCAAAATACAAGGAGTTACATGATGATATAATTGACAAGAGTTTTCTACCTATTTACTTATATATAGTTTGTTGTGCTCACACAAGACTATACAGATTTAAAATAAGATCCTTATTCTCACTAACAAATCTTTAATTAGATTTGTCGAAACTATATATTAGGAGGGTAATATAGTTTGAAGAAAATAGTGGGAGATACCAATTTAAAATAAAGTCCTAATTTATTTTTGCTAATTAATTAAATGAATGTTTGCTAAAAATATTGTTTTATTTCACATGCAGAATTTAAAAATGCCACACTTACTATCACTGCGTAGCATACTAGATGCTAACAAACTAACCGACCCGAATTACACGGACTGGTTAACAAATCTGAGAATTATTCTCACTGCAGAAAAAATTTCCTATGTCCTAAATTCGTCTATCCTTGCAAATGTTGCAGAAGAAGCCTTTGAGGAAGAGATTGCTACTTTTAAGAAGTGGCAAGATGATGCATCTGTGGCTCAATGCATCATGCTCACATCCATGAGTAACGAGCTTCGGCGTCAGCATAAAACTATGGATGCTCCTGCTATATTGCTGCACCTCCAGGAGTTGTATGGTGAGCAAAGTAAGACTGCTATATATGAGATATCTAAGGAACTCTTCCGATCTCGGATTACCGATATAACGAATGAGATTTTGTGTAATTAAATTTTAAAATTTATTGAATTAAATAAATATTTTAATTAATTATTTATTAAGTTAAATAAATAATTTATGTGATTGTTGTGGAGTAATTTAATTAAGTGCAATATGTTAATTAAATGAATATTTTATGTTAAATTGTTGTGTAAACAATTCTGTGGTGTAGTTTAAATTTAATTGAGATAATTAAATTAGATGAATATTATGTGATAATTGTTACATGAGATTTTGATTAGTGAGTAATTATAATTCTGTAACAATTTAGTATTATGTGATAATTTTAATTAATTAATGTTAGCTTGTATTTAATTTAATAAGAATGTTGGGATTTAATTAATTAAAGTGTGACATTGAAAAGTATATGCTAAATGGGTTATATATTAAAATAAATTAAAAAGAGTTTTATCAAACAAGGCCCTTACACCTATTTTAATCATGTTTTACCAGACGATGCCTTAACTACTAAAAATCTTTTTTTTTTTAATAAATGGTTTTGGCCAAACAAAGCCTTAAGGCTTTTTGATTTTTAAAAAACATATAACTGGCATTTATTTAGTAGAGGGAATTAATGTTGTCAGTTATATATTTTATATTTATGTGTATTATATGTATATCTAATATATGTATATCAATTAGTTTATATTACGTTAGATATAGAACAAATAAGAAAAGAATATACAGAGTAGTTTAGAGAGAAAAGAAGAGAGAAGAAGAAGAATAGTAAGAAAAAGCTTGAGAAATCAAAACATCAACACCATCATCTTCTTCCCCTAATACTAATCAAAGGGTATAATTTCTAACTTTATAGTTTTTAAAATTATGTTTGATGTTTTTCATGATTTTAGTTCTCTGTATATTATAAATTATCATGAAATTGATGTAAACATAATTTATATATATATATATATATAATGTGTTACAAATTATTTATATATGAATTGTATGATGATTTAAGTTGTTTAATTCATGTAAACATGATGAATTTGAAGAAATCATGTTCATCAAAAGATATAGTGAATTAGTTTTGATAAATGACTCCTTTAAAATCAAAATTCATGTTTAATGGTATTATATTATATAAATTGATTATAGATTATGATAACATACTTAGAAATGAGTTCAATATGCTTGAAATTCTGTGAATTGATTTAGAAACAAACTCACAATGTTCAATTTCATCAAGAACACTGAAAAATAGTTTTTCTTTAAAATTAACAAAATTAAGTGTTTTGATGTTATATGTATTAGAACATGATTAGAAATATAAACTAATATTTTTAAAAAAGTTTATGCGAGTTATATATGCTAAAATCAGAATTTGGTGTGGAAAAATAAGTCAAATTGGCTTTTTCTCTGCATAGTTTGCGACATTGTCAGAACAGTCTACGCAATGGCGCGGCCGCGCTGGTCCTGCAGATTGTGTAGAAAGTTATTTTTAAAGGTACAACTTTATGAAATTTAATGAAGTAATAACATATAAAACATGTTAATAAAATTAAAATGCTAAATGGACAGTCATGAATTATATTATTAAAATATAATATAATTTGATTAATTATAATTAAAGTAAATGTATGATTTAAATTATAATTTGTTTAATTATAATATGAATACATAATTTAAGTTTGATTAATTGTATGAACATGTGATGTGATTATGTGATGTGATAATTAATTATTAAACCTAATAATTAAAGAGGAATGAGTTAACCTAGATGGGTTAACCAGTTATGTGAATTAGTTATATGATAACTAATTCACATTATTTTGTTAATAACGTATATGTAAGATTAATTAAGGAACGTGAGTATAACTTGTAGTTTGCGCTCGAGGCAAGTTTTCTAAACTCAAACTTTATTTGAGCAAGTGTTCTATTCTTTCTTGATTTTATTTATGCGAGTTATTTACATTCTCTATAAATTTCATATTGAGCAAATATCGTATTGAAGTTTATCTTTAAATAGATGTGACCTTGACTTAATTGTTCAAGCAAGGTCTATATTGGCTTTCAAATGCTTTAAGTTTAATTCTAAAGCATAAGTTAATTCGTAATTCTTTATTGCCAAATTATTATTTATTGTAAGTGATTCAAATATTACTTAGTTGATGATAGTTGAACTCCAATTTTCCTTTTAAGCTTATCCAAATCAAACTTTTTTTGGTGCGAACTTGTTATCAAATACTAAGATGAGCAACCCTATTTAATAGGGGATACCATGCAAAAGCGTTAAGATATTTGTGCACAATATATGGTACGAAGGGCTGATCCCCCTAAGTACGAGTTAAGAGTCCATATAGTCTAAAAGACTGTTAAAGGTTTTAAATAAAAATGTTTATAACCTAGGACATAGTTCAAGGTCTTATGACCCTCAGATTATTTATATATTTGAAATTCTAAACTTTGATGAAAGAATTAATATTCAATTCTTTATTATTGATGAAAGAAAAGTTATTCAAATCATTTAAAGCTATTGAATATATGTCATCACTATTATTGTTATATTCCAAGTGAGTTTTTGTTTGCTCACTCTTGCATTATATAACCCTTGCAGTTAAAGTCGAAAGAGTTGATGAACCATCAACTAGTAAAGGCAAGAGCAAGATGAACAAGTGAAGACTTGTTATGTTCTGATTATGATGTGTAATAGAATTTTTATTGTGTTATGTTTTATTTTTCGTACTTATTTATTGACGTTAAGGTTAGCAAACCCTAGGATTGTTTTGATTAGGTTGTAATCCTTTTGATAAGGAAGATTTTATTATTTATTTAAGGTTATAATTTAATTTGCATTCCTTATTTATGGGCAGTAGTTATATTTTATTTAGATAGTGAGCACCAAATCCCGTGGAATTGAAGTACCCGGATTTGGGGTATCACAGGTTGGTATCGGAGCTTTAGGTTATGAACCTTAGGTGGGGGAAACCTTAGGTAGTAGCCTTATAGGAGATCGAAAAGATATTGATGATTGTTAAAGATAATAAACTACCTTATGTGCTATGTGTTTACGTTTAAAGTATTCAAATTGTATCGATCAATGACACATAATAATTAAACTTTAAAAATTTTGTTGTCAGGATGACGAACGTTGGAGAGTCCAGTTAGGCTAGGGAGGAGTTACCCCAGATGTCGAGAGACGAGGATCCCCGAGACATCCAAGTTGTCTGGGAGCAGTTGGTTCAGAGAGAGCTATCTCCAATGATCATCGTAGCTGGTGATAAGTGGTTTTTATGACCACTTATTCAGATATTAACTAACTTGTTTTGTTTCGTAAACTCAAGTATTATTGTGCTTTTCATATGTTTTTGCTTTGTTTTGTAGATTTCATGTTTGGGAACTCTCTAGGTGCGCATGTGGCTAAAAAAGGATAAAAGAGTGCTAAAAGGGACAAAGAGTATGAAATGTGATGATGCTACGAGGATTAAAGGGGTTAACTTGTCAGGCATGGGAAGTGTTGATAGCTGAGGAAGGAAATAGAAGCCGAGTGCAGCAGTAACAGAAGCCAAGCAGCAGCATTGTAGAAAACTGCAGAAGCACGCGGTCGTGCCTGAACCAAGGCTAATAGGCGCGCGGCCGCGCCAGCTCGATTTGATTAAAAGTTTGACTTTTCAATTAGGCAGAGCGTGGATGGACTTGGAGGGTCTATATTAGGGCTTGTTTTGCATTTTATCAGACATCTCCCTTCTTAAGAGCTTTAGCTTAATATCTCCCCTTATGGGAGCCCTAGCTTAGTTTTACTTTCTCTCTTCTCTCTTTAATTTCATTGTCTAGATTAGATTAGGTTTAGATAGTTAGTTTCTAGAGTTGATTAGATTGGAAGATTGAAACATTTGGATAGCATCAAAGATCTAAGCTTGGAGCAAGAACTCAGATTTGCATTCTCTATCTATATAGTCTCCTTATTATATTTTTGTATTCGGATGAAGTTTATTCAACTTGTGGGTGGTAGATTTGAGTCAATCATGACTTAAACTTTATTCTGAGATTTCAATGGAACCTAATGAGTAGTTTGTATTGATATTCTTCCTTGTTGGTCTATTGATTGTTATCTGATTGTCTATTATGATTCGTGCTTTAATTGCTTAATTGCTTAGCTACCAATTACTGTGATAATCCATATGAACTTGAAAGACGAAATATGGGTTTAGATCTGATCGTAGTAGCTTGTGATTGTATGTTCTACATAGCGTTGGAATGTATGATTTGTGCTTAGGATAGACATATACCGAAGCGCCACTCGTAGTCAATGGAGAATCTGTGCTTAAACCCTAATTATTTGTAAATCACATAGACTTATAGTGGTTTAGGTAATGTGGGTGTTCATATATGTTCTATCATCTGTGGATTATATATGATATGTATTTGGTACATCAAAAGATGGCCTCATCTCACTTTTGTGTTCTCGGCTAGCAATCTTTGACGATTAATTTGACTTAACAAGAAGTGCATTGACTTAGATGAATCAATAGGGGAAATTGAGGTCTCATATTTTCAGTATCTAGTTTTATTCTAGGGTTATTTAGTTTTAGTTTAATTAATTAGTTTTAATTCAAAACGCTTAATCATTCGTTTAGATAAGATTGAAATGGTTATGAGCTAGTGGTTTGATGACTTTTATTAGTTAATTCTCCGTGGGAACGATATCTTACTTACTATTTATTACTTGTTGACCGTGTATACTTGCACAAAAATATTTATCGGTAAAACGACCAACAGCTGGTTAGGAGCATGAGCCAGTATCTGACCGAGATGATGAGGATGAGTCAAAGGATGAGGAGGAGGATCCTGAAGAGGAATTTCCACCTCACTCGACTAGCGCTGAGATGTACGAAGAGATCTACGACCGCAACGTAGAGCTTCATGGTCGAGTCGGAGAACTGGAGGAGCTGGTAGACGAGAGTCGGACTACCATACAACAGAGAGATGAGATGATCCAAGAGTTAGATAACGAGCTTGGAAACGCGAAGTGGGATCTAGTCCATGCGAAGAGTGATAGAGATGATGTACTGGCTGAACTAGCGAAACTCAAGAACGATTTCCAAGAGGAGTCAGCGAAGGGTGCCAGAGCAGAGGAAACGAGCTTGAGTGCTACTCAACGTGCAGAACGAGCTGAAGACGAGGTTCAAGTGAAGATGGCCAAGCTGAGGGAGACAGACTATGCTTTCCATAAGGCAATAGATAGAGCCCAGGAACGTGTCTTTTATTACCCAGCTCAGTTCAAAGATTTATCGTGGTACATGGTGGATCGCAGAACAGTGTTCTGGGTGATGGAAGAAGAACGTAGAGAGGTTGTGCGACATCTTAACATGCCTAGATAGTAGAGTCATTAATTATGTGTTTCTTTTTATATAAATAAATGTAAATTCCAGAATTTGAGATAATAATGGGATAAGATAATAATGTAATCCTACAACTTGTTTCAGTTCAGGAAAGATGATGTAAATAGCAGAGATGCTATCTATTCTATGTTTGAAACTAAGAATGAATAAAATAAAGAAGTTTATTGATGTGCTATGTGTTTAAATGTGAATTAAGTTATTTTATATGTTTAAATTGAACTTGAATATTTCAGAAATAAGTAAAGGATCTAATAAGAGTATGTCTTAACAGAAAGATGCCTTCAAGAAGAAGACCTACACGTCAAAACCCAAAAGGCTCAACTAATAACAACAACGACAACAACAATGACGTGACAAATCCCAATTCGGTCCAGCAATTGATGAATTTACTAACGGGAGCGCTTACAAATCAGTCGCAAGTTCGGAACACAATATTTAAGGAGTTCAAGGCAGTAGGACCGTCGAAGTTTCAGGGATCAGTGAATCCGATAGAGGCCCAGACGTGGGTGATGGAGATGGAGAAGGTCTTCGATGTGGCTAGAGTTAGCGAGGACCAAAAGACGGCTTTTGTGATGTTCATGCTGAAGTCGGAAGCTAGCTTCTGGTGGCAGGCCAATAAGACTAGGGAATGAGAAGGTGTTATAGCGTGGGATCGTTTCAAAGAAATGTTTTTTGAGATGTACTTCCTAATAAGCTCGCAGAATTAAATGGAAGTTTAATTTCTAGAGCTGAAACAAGGAGGGATGATGGTGCTGGAATACGCCGCAAAATTCAACGAGCTGGCCAGGTTTGCTACGTACCAGGTCAGTACTAACGAGAGGAAGGCGAGAAGGTTCGAGCAGGGATTGAAGCCCTGGCTCTACAGCAAGGTTTTTATGTTCCAGCTGAATACGTTTATAGCTGAACTGGAAAAGGCCATCCTCAGCTGAAGGTGGAAGCGACGCATTGACCAAATATAATCAAGATCAAAAGAAGAAGAAAAATGAGATAGAGAACAAGGCTGGCAGTAGCGGTGCTATCAACCAGAAAAGGAAGTGGAACGACAGCACTTATGCTAGGAGTCAATAGGGAAGCCAGCAGAAGATGAGGATTGAAGCATGTGCTACATGTGGGAAGAATCACACTATAGTGTGCCTAAGGGAGAAACGAGTATGCTTCAACTATTGTCAGAAAGGCCACATTGCGCCAAATTGCCCGAACCGAAGAAGGGTGCTTGCTACACATGTGGATCTAAAGATCATATGGCTCGAAGTTGCTCTAAGAAGCCAGGTGTAGGGTCGACAGGAGGGAGAGGAAATGGCAGCAGCAGCACTTTGGCTATCGCTGGACCACTGCAAGCGATCCAACCCACTGCCAGAACGTTCAACATAACGGTGCAGAATGCTGTGCAGTCAAAAGATGTAGTGTCAGGTATTATTCCGGTTAATAGTATAAATGCATATATATTATTTGATTCGTGTGCTACTTGTTCATTCATATCTGATGACTTTGCTAAGACCTTAGACTTACCTAAAGAGGAATTAGTTTACCCCTTGAACATAAAGATTGCGAATAGGGAAGTTATTCTTGTTAGGTTTGTGTACAAGAACTGTAGATTGGACATTAAGGGTAGATTTGATTCTGATAAGACTTGGGAATTCGATGTTATATTGGGTATGGATTGGTTGTTCAACCATGGGGAGGTAATCGATTGCCAGAGAAAGTCTGTGAACCTTATAACTCCGTCGAAGGTAGTATTTTATGGTAGCAAATCGCCAAGACAAGCGAGTTGTCTGGCGATTATGCAGGCCAAGAAGTTGTTGAAACAAGGTTGTGTAGGATATTTAGCCTACATAGTGGACACTCGTAAGGAGAGCCCAAAGATAGAAGAGATTGCAGTGGTTAGGGAGTTTGTGGACTTATTTCAGAGAGATTTACCAGGACTTCCGCCAGATATAGAGACAGAGTTCGTGATCGACTTAGCACCGGGAATTGCTCCAATTTAGAAAGCTCCATGCAGAATGGCCCCAGTCGAGATGAAGGAGTTGATGGTTCAACTGCAAGAATTATTGGACAAGAAGTATATTCAACCAAGCGTTTCACCGTGGGGAGCGCCAATATTGTTCGTAAAGAAGAAGGATGGATCAATGCGGTTATGCATAGATTATAGGGAGTTGAACAAAGTCATGATCAAGAATGAGCATCCTTCACCTAGGATCGATGACTTGTTCGATCAACTGAAAGGTGCTAAATACTTCTCAAAAATAGATTTGAGAAGTGGATATCATCAGTTGAAGGTAAGAAGAGAGGATATACCGAAGACTACTTTTAGAACTCGGTATGGACATTACGAGTTCTTGGGGATGTCATTTGGTCTAACGAATGCACTAACGACATTTATGGACTTAATGAATAGGGTGTTTAAGCCATTTCTAGATAAATTTTTAGTGGTGTTTATAGATGATATTTTGGTTTATTCCTAAACTTAGGAGGAACACACTGAGCATTTCATGCTAACATTAGAATCGCTGAGATGAGAGAAGCTATATGTAAAATTCTCGAAGTGCGAATTCTAGTTAGAACGGGTGCAATTTCTTGGTCACGTGATTAACAAAGAGGGCATTTCAGTAGATCCGTCGAAGGTTGAAGCGGTGATGAATTGGGTTCAGCCGAAGACACCGTTTGAAGTGGGGAGTTTCTTGGGATTGACAAGTTATTACCGAAGATTTATCCAAAACTTTTCTAAAATCGCATCTCCGTTGACGAATTTAACTCGTAAAACAGTTAAGTTTGTTTGGACAAAAAAGTGTGAGGAAAGTTTTCAAGAACTGAAGAAGAGGCTGAGTATTGCACCTGTGTTGTCATTGCCGGATAGTACAAGAAATTTCATAGTATATAGTGATGCCTCACATAAAGGATTAGGATGTGTCCTGATGCATAACGACAAAGTCATTGCCTATGCATCACGTCAGCTGAAGGACTACGAGAAAGGGTATCCGACCCATGACTTGGAATTAACGGCAGTAGTGTTTTCTTTGAAGATTTGGAGACACTTCCTATATGGGGAAAAATGTGAGATATACACAGACCATAAGAGTCTGAAGTACATCTTTACACAGAAAGATTTGAACTTGCGCCAAAGTAGAGGGTTTGAACTTATCAAAGACTATGACTGCGAGATTCTTTATCATTTGAGTAAAGCTAACGTTGTTGCCGACGCTTTAAGCAGGAAGGGTCGGGAGCAGTTAAATACGTTAACTGATCAAGATCAGTTGATAGCAGAGATGACTAAGTTAGAGATGGAAGTCAAGTATCTGAAGGATTCGAATGAGAAGCTATTCCAAGTAACTACGGGTTCTACTCTAGTGGACAGGGTAAGCCCAACTACACGAAGAGGAGTGCAAGATGATCCGAAAGAGAATAGTCGATGGTGAAAAAATCAAGTTCAAGATCGATAATGAAGGACTGCTACGATTTGAAGGGATAATCTGAGTATCGCTAGTAGCAGACGTCAAAGAAGAGATTTTAGGCAAAGCTCATAGTTTGAGATATTCGATTCACCCTTGGAGTACGAAGATGTACCAGGATCTCAGACAACATTTTTGGTGGCCGAATATGAAGTGGGACGTGGCTGAATGCGTTGCGAGATGTTTGACATGCCAGAAAGTCAAAGCAGAAGATCAGATATCGAACGGATTACTACAACCGTTAGAGATTCCAGAATGGAAGTGGGAGCATATCACGATGGATTTTGTGGTTTGTCTTCTAGCGACTCAGAAGGGTTTCGATGCGATATGGGTTATAGTGGATCGACTGACGAAGTCAGCACATTTCTTACAGATCAAGATTAAAATCAACTTGGATCAGTTAACAAAGCTATGCGCGAAGGAAATTATTTCTATACACAGTGTTCTGGTGTCAATTATGTCCGACTGAGATCCGCGTTGCACGTCAAATTTTTGGAAGCGATTACAAGAATGTTTGGGAACACAATTACGAATGAGTACGGCGTACCATCCTCAAACTGATGGCCAGAGTGAGAACGATTCAGACTCTAGAGGATATGCTAAGAGCTTAGAGTTATGGACTTCAAAGGAAGCTAGGATGATCATCTACCGTTGGTGGAGTTCGCCTACAACAACAGTTACCATGCAAGTATTGGCATGCTGCCTTACAAAGCATTGTACGGCAGGAAATGTAGGACTCCATTATGCTGGGATGAGGTTGGTGAACGACAGCTGTTGGGACCAGAATTGGTGCAACAAACTGCTGAGATCGTCAAGGTAATCAGAACGAGATTGGTTGCTGCTCAAGACAGACAAAAGAAGTATGCCGATCATCATCGACAAAATCGAGAATTTGCAGTGGGAAGCTTTATTTTCCTGAAAGTATCTCCCTGGAAGGGAAAGATTCGATTTGGCAAAAAGGGAAAGTTGAGTTCTCGATTTATTAGACCTTTTGAGATACTACGAAAGGTTGGCGAAGTGGCTTACGAGGTTGCGTTACCTCCAGAGCTAGATAATATACATAACCTCTTTCATATTTCCGTGTTGCGACCGTACAAACACGACTACAAGCATGTAATAGAATACGAGCCTTTACAGTTCGATAAAGACTTAACTTATGAAGAGGTTCCTTTTCAGATAGTTGATAAGAAAGAACAAGTACTTAGAAATAAAGTTATACCTTCTTTTAAGGTAATTTGGAGGAACCACAATGCTGAAGAAGCTACGTGAGAACTCGAAGATGTAATGAAGAAAACATATCCCCAATTGTTTGTTTAAATTTTATTTTTATATATCGATTCTGGGGACAGAATCTTTTTAAGGGGGGAAGAATGTAACAGATGAGAATTTTTTTCAAGTGATTCTGGGGACAGAATCCTTTTAAGGAGGGAAGATTGTAACAGAAGAGATTTTGTGTAATTAAATTTTAATATTTATTGAACTAAATAAATATTTTAATTATTTTATTTTTTGAGTTAAATAAATAATTTATGTGATTGTTGTGGAGTAATTTAATTAAGTGCAATATGTTAATTAAATGAATATTTTATGTTAAATTGTTGTGTAAACAATTATGTGGTGTAGTTCTAATGTAATTGAGATAATTAAATTAGATGAATATTATGTGATAATTGTTACATGAGATTTTGATTAGTGAGTAATTATAATTCTGTAATAATTTAGTATTATGTGGTAATTTTAATTAATTAATGAATGTTAGCTTATGTTGGGTAAAATATAATACGCACAACACGCAAGTATACGTGGTCAACAAGTAATAAAGTGAATGTAGAGTATCGTTCCCGCGAGGAATTATTTAATAAGAATCACCAAGTACTAACCTGTAACCAAACTTTATCTTATTTAAAAAGATAATTTTAGGTTTGAATTAACTATTTAATTACACTAATACTAATTACCACTAGTTAAATTAAGATTACAGAGATTTAAGATCACAACTTCACCTATTGCTTCATTTAAGTTAATACACTTCTTAGCAATTATGTTCACTATTTTGAATTGTTAATCAAAAACACATAAATAAATATGACCATCTCTCAATGCATCATATTCAAATTAACTTAAATCCACATATGATAGAATTAAGAAGAACACCTTAATTAACTAATTCGCTATATCTCTATGTGAATTATAATTAAAGAGGATTTCATGCACAAGTTCTTCATCAGATTACATGTGGTGTAAAGGTATATCTCTGGCTAATATTTTATCTTTTGCTTTTTGGATCCAGAGGTGGAGCCAGTTCGATAATTTTCTTGTGATCTATTAACATCACCAACATGTTTTCAAGGGAATCGCCTAGTGGAGTGAACACCCGATTTTCTGTTCTTTCAAATTTTCTCTTTCTGTCCTGGCATTGGTTG
Organism: Panax stipuleanatus; assembly: GCA_020205555.1. Taxonomy (NCBI): domain Eukaryota; kingdom Viridiplantae; phylum Streptophyta; class Magnoliopsida; order Apiales; family Araliaceae; genus Panax; species Panax stipuleanatus. The sequence continues at coordinate 119,590 of JAINUT010001436.1, read as the reverse complement.
AATACGGCCTGTTGTTGAAATGACATATTTTCTTCCTTCTTCTGAATGGGGGGATTACGGTTGGGTCTCCTAGATTGCCCCTGTACAATGAGGGATACATCTTCATCGCCTTTCTTTGGTATCCTCATGGGATCACTCGCATAGTTGCTAGACTATTTATGATCGGCGACTACTTTCAAAGCCGTGAGATCTTTAATCTTGCCTGCTTTCAGGCCCATCTCTGTCCTTTCGCCGTGTTTGATCATATATGAGAATGACTTTCCTATTTTAGCAAGGATCCTCTTATAGTAAGGTGCCTCTTGAATGTCTATGAAAGTCATCACCATTTTAGTTTTTGTCATAGGCGGGTTGACCTGTGCTGCCAGACGTCTCCATCTTTTGGTATACTCACGAAAAGACTCGTTGCTTTGCTTTTTGACCATGGTCACCTGATATCGATCCGGAGCCATCTGAGTCTGAAAACTATACTAATTTAGGAAGGCGTGGGCTAACTCTTCCCAGCTGTGAATTTTGGCATTGTTAAGTAGGGCATACCATGTCCTAGCCTCTCCAGTGAGACTCTTTCGGAAAATCTGCATTCTGAGGCTTTCATCTTCAGCATAAGACCCTATCTCGCCAATATATACTTTCAAGTGCATATAGGGATCGCCTACCCCATTGTACTTTTCAAACTTTGGGACTTGGAATTTGTCAGGATATCTAGCCCCTGGGAATATGCAGAGATATGAATAGGTGACACTTCCAAGGTTTCTAGTCCCTTTGATTGCCCGGATGGTTTCTTCCATTTGTTGGACTTTCCTTCGCATATCGCCAATTGTCTGATCTTCCCTTAGATTTGTGATTTCAGCGGTTTTGTTGGTTCTTTCACTGGATCGAGGTTCAGGGATCTGCATTTCCCTCTTTTTATCAGCACTTTTATTGCCACCTTGTGAGAAGGACTCTGCTTGATTGAGCGTTGTCTGGCCCTGAGTGTTTTTACTTTGATTCTTAAGTCCCTCAAACTCCTTTTGAGATACGAAACCTGTCTCGTGTTGGCCACTTTCAGCCGTGTCGGTGGATAGACTTTGTGCCTTTTTAGATTATGATCTAGTAATGAGACCACTCTTACCTACAAGACGAGTATGTTGCTTAGTCTTGATAGACACTAGCCATATACATGTTATGCAATGTGTCAGGTTTGGGGTTTTTTTATCTTATCCTGCAAAACAGAAATCAGTTATTTTAATGACAGGATTTTTAGGACATGGAATGTACATTATGACATTCACATTGGAATTTAAAAACTTGACATTGAATTTAAAGAGGAAGGCGTGAAGAAACTTTCCTTCGGGTTTGGTTAATCAGAGACTGGCCTATCTTAGGCTACTCTCGCAGCTTTTCTGCATGAAGGCTCCCAGATCTGAGTGGTGCTTTTTCATGAGCCCCGATAACTTAGCCGTCCTCGAAGACATTACTTTATCACCGATGGGTTTGCCTCCTAGTGGAGGAATCACACAACATACATTCACATACATCGCGTCTCACCGTATGCATATGATGACATTGGTGCGAAGTACTAATATTGGTGTGAAGCACTAATATAAAGCAGAAAAGCATTCATTCACATTCATTAAATGTAAAGACGCAGCATTCACGCATTCATTCAATGTAAAGACTCAGCATTCACACATACGCAGATATGAATGGGAAATTTTGAAAATATTTGAACGCGTCCTAAGCCCTCTACTGTCCCCAGCAGAGTTGCCACCTGTCGACCTCAGAAAAAAATTCTGTTCGAGTTGGACCCGAATCTTTCTCTCTTCCTAAGTTTTGTCTACCCTTACTATTTTTATTGTGAAAAAGGTTTTGAAGGGGTTTTTTAAGAAAAGGCCAACATGTATCATGTCGACAATTTGAATGTTTTACAGAGTCGCCAGTTGATAGATTTGAAATGGTTATACCAACTCAACCAAATTTTGTTTGAAAGGAAACCCAATTGCTGGACACTGTCAAAACTGAATCTTTAAAACCGAAGTTCTAAGTTCGGGGGATTGGTTAAGTGTGGGGAAGGTGTTAGGCACCCCACAACTCCCGTGTAAACACGGTACCACATCTTTTCAATATTTCCCTTTTAAATATGCAATGTGTGTGTGAATGCTGAAAGAAATTGGGTCTATGTTTCATTGATTGAAAGTATGGACATACTTCGTTGAACCTATATATGAATGGTTTGATTTGATTTGCAAAAGTCTCTTTTTTAGACAAGATTATTTAAAATGCTGTTTTAAAAGGCCGATTTTCAAACTCTTACGCTAACATAGCTATTAAAGCATATCAAAACTTCAGTTTATTTTTTTAGCCTTTTGGCTCAATTTGAATGCTGATTGACGGCTGCGAAGCATCCTCAACCATAAAATATATACAAGTGTCGGTCTTCTCATGGGCATGACAGCCATCGAAGTGACTCTGATACGACAAAACATTATTCTCAATATGTTGAGATCTTAAACCCGGATAACCGTTTTAAGGTCTTTTGGATGTACATTTTACAAAAAAACTGGCAGGGTACATTTGTAAAGTGAAGTTTGACCATCGTGGGAATCAGATTCTGATCAGTTTGATCATGAATCTCACGATTCTTAGGCTCACAAAGAGAAGCCAATAAAACCTGCACAGTTTAAATATGTACAGAAATGTATATTTACGTCCATATTTTGCCAGAACCAAGGATTCATCAGTAAATCCTGTCTCACACGTAGCCGAAGCGTCTCGTTCCCACTAAATAGCGATTTAAGGGACGCGAGGTGGCTTTCACAACTGAAACTAAAAAAATTACTAGATTTAAGTAAATCTAAGTCATTCTAGCTTCCCGGTTCTGTCTAGACCAATTTTGAACCGTTTGAAAGCTAGAGTTGGAGAGATTTAAAAAAATCTAGTTTGCCCGCAGAAATATTAGTGCAATTTCATATCAAATGAATATTTAAAACAGCAATTTGATAAAAATGAGTAATAGTATATATATATATATGTATATATGTATATATATAGTTATATATATACGAAAGCTGTAAAGATCGATGGGTTTTCACTCCGATGCCCGAACTGGAATGTAAATATATAAATATATATATATATATATAAATATTTATAAAAGATGTAAAAAGCTACGGAGTAGTCCAGGCTTGACAGAATGGAAATTTATATATATATATATATATATATATATATATATAAGCTGTAAAGGGCGATGGGTTTTCACTCCGATGCCCGGACTGGAATGTAAATAAATATATATATATATATATATATATATATATATATATATATATATAAAAGCTGTAAAAAGTCACGGAGTAATCCAGGCAGGACATAATGTAAATATATATATATATATATATATATATATATATATATATATATATATATATAGAAAAGCTGTAAAGGGTGACGGACATTCTTTCCTTTGCCTAGACAGAAATGGAAGTATATATATATATATATATATATATTTATAAAAGCAGTAAAAAGGCCATATAATGATCTAGGCCAAACTGGAATAGAAATGTTAATATATATATATATATATAGTAAAATAATAAAAAGGCCACGAAGTATAAATCCAGGCCAAATAAAGTAAGAAAAGTTTATATATATATATATATATATATAGTTATATATATAAAAGAATTAAACTAAAATGGATTTAACATCCGGGCTTGACAGAATTGAAAAGTTAGTATATATATAGTTAAATATAGACATAAAAGTGCCAAACTCGGACTGGGAAGATAACCCAGTCCGGCGAAGTTGCTATAAGCGTATATATATATATATATATATATATATATATATATATGGAAGCTATTAAAAGTGACGGATCTACGATACGAATTATAGAAATGCCAAAAAATGAGTTGATGTACTAAAATGTACGAAAACGCAAGAAAAACGGCCACAGAACTGAGTTCTGAGCATAATCAGAAAGTGAAACTTAACGTCCAAGTGTATAAATGCGCAATGAAGTAGTAGAAACTTTCTGATCGTAAAAGTACTCATAATGGACTGCTACACGGGCTTTTTGCCAAATCGTAGGCTTTAAACATCCGTTTCTACCGATTAATTTTTGGTATGTGGTAGTATATGAGTATATCTACGTGTTAGAGTAATAAAATTTGGGTTTGAGTGCAAGAATATTGTTGAGAAATGAAACGGATAGAGGTTCAAAGCGTTTCTGAAATATCAAATGAGCTGGGGGTGCAACTTTATTTATAGACCCGGTGGAAGTGGTCCTACCGGCGACAGCTGCGGGTCTACCTGTGGCTCCATGTGTCAGGGCCCACATGGTGGGTCTCATTGCATCGAATTACGTGCACTTCGAGCAATGCGAGGTCGAATTCGTAACTTTCTAACTTTTGATCGAAGCGTCCGTTTGAGGCATGCTATACCTTTTCGAAAAGCCCTCGCCGAGAGTGTCGCAGTGACATAGGAGTAAAAAATTTTTAATTCTTGAAAGACGGGTTCATAACCAGGTATTCGATTCCTCGTAGTTTGTCCGTTGATCTGTCTTGCGCTTTTTCCACTCGAGATTATTGTTATGGTTCTTTCTGACCTTGGTGGCATCAATTTGGCTCTAGTTTTACCGAATTGGCATCAAGTAGGTAAAATGAACATTTTTCCCCTCCCGGGGTTGCCTTTTGTACTGGCACGGTCTTCGAATGTCTTCCTAGGGTTGTTCCCCGAGGTTTGGCTCCCACCCGATTCTGTTTGTCCTCAGGGTCGTCTCTAAGGCTGACTTGGTCCTCCCAAGGTTGACTCCGAGGATGATGTGACACTTCGGGTTTTTCTTCGAAGGTTGAATTGGCATTCCAAGGTTATCTCTAGGGCTGAACTGGATCTCCCAGTTGTGACCGGGGCTTAATTGTACCTCCCGGGTTGTGACCAGAACTGAATTGATATCCCGGTATTAAGACTGAGGTTAACTTGACGTTCTGGTATTGAGATCCGGGTTGATCTAATGGCTTGGTATTGAGACCGGGATTGACCTGATGGCCCGATATTTGAGACCGGGGTTGACCTGATGGCCCGGTATTGAGACCAGGGACCGGAGGTCCCTTTATTGAGACTGGGGTTAAGTTGATGACCTGATATTGAGATCGGGGTTGAGTTGACATCCTGGTATTGGTGATCGGGGCTGAGTTGATATCCTAATATTGGTGACCGGGGCTGAGTTGACATCTCGATATTGGTGACCGGGGTTAAGTTGACATCCCGATATTGGTGACCAGGGCTGAGAATATGGTTTTTCCCTCCTGCAGGGTTAGTAACAGGAAAACAAAATTTCGAAAGTCTACAATATATATATTTACATTCAGTCAAGCCTGGATCATTCCGTGGCTTTTTTACAGCTTTTATATATATATTTACATTCTGTCGAGCCTGGATTAATTTGTGGCTCATTTACAGGTTATATATATATATATATATTTTCATTCTGTCAAGCCTGGATTACTTTGTGGCTTTTAACCGCTTTTATAAATATATATATATATATATATACATGTCAGTATGGGCTTGAGAGTGAAAACCCATCGCCCTTTATAATTTTCGTACATATATAATTATATATTTTATATATATATTCTTTATTCATTGTGATTAAATTTATGCTTTAAATATTCATTTGATATGAATTGACACTGAAGTTCATTTAGGCGAGTTAGATTTCTTTAAATCTAGCTCTTTCTACCTTTCAAACGGTTCCAAATAGGTCCAACAAGAACCGGGAAGCTAGAATGGCTAAGATTTATTTAAATCTAGCTTTCTTTCTGGTTTTATTCATTTTAAAGCAACCACGTGACCCTTAGATGGCTATCTATTGAGAATGAGAAGCTTTAGCTACGCGCATGCCAGAATTTGACTGATGAATTCTTGATTTTTGCGACGTCTAGATGTAGATATATATTTTTTGCAAATACCTGTGCTGTGCAGGTTTACTTGGCTTCCCTTTGTGAGCCTAAGAATCATGGGATTATGATCAAACTGATCAGAATCTGATTCCCACGATGAACAAACTCCATATTACAAATGTATGCATGCTAGTTTTTCTGTAAAAATGTACATTCGAAAGACTTTAAAATGGTTATCCGGGTTTAAGGTCTCGAATATAATGAAATAATAGTTTGTCGTGCTAGACTCACTCTGATGGCTGTCATACCCATGAGAAGACTGACACTTGTAAATATTATGTGGTCGAGGATGCTTCGCAGCCCAACAATCACCATTAAATTGAGCCAAAAGGTTGAAAAGATAAAAAATGGAAGTATCAACATGCTTCAATTCCTACGTGAGCGTAAGGGTTTAAAAATCTGCTTTCAAAATATCATTTTAATATTTTGTTTAAAAAAGACTTTTGCAAATCAAATCAAACCCTTCGTATATAGATTCAACGAAGCATGTCCATACTTTCAAATCAAACAAACGTAGGCCCAATTTCTTCTAGCATTCACACACACATTGCAAATAAAAAGAAAAATATAGAAAAGATGCGGTACCATATTTTCATGGGAGTTGAGGGGTGCCTAACACCTTCCCCTCACTTAACCAAGCCCTCGAACTTAGAACTTTACTTTCGAAGATTCAGTTTTGACAGTGTCCAACAATTGGGCCTACTTTCAAATAAAACTCGGTTGAGTTGCTAAAACCATTTCAAATCTACCAACTGGCGACTCTGTAAACCGTTCAAATCGTTGACATGATATATGTTGGCATTTGCCTAAAAAACCCTTTTCACCCTTCATAAAACAGATAAGATAATAAGGGTAGAAAATAAAAAAAGATTTAGGAAGAGAGACAGATTCGGGTCCAACTCGACCCGTATTTTTTCCCGACGTCGACAAAGTTCTTGTAAATGGATTTTTGATGGCTAATTTATGAGGAAATGGATTATATATTTTAATTAGTATATATAATCTGTTATATGTTGTCTAGAAATGATTTTTAGAAATCAAAATCCATGAAAGCATGTTTAGAATGAAGAACTTTATTTATGTGATAATATATGTATGTTAACTTACTTTGAGACTAAAATTGATGGTTGAATCATGTGTTAGTCTGTAAATTCAAAATTCTTTATGTTAATACATTCAATTGTGAAAAGAATGCAAGTTATATGAACTGATTTGGTCAAGAAACGAATCCATGGTGATTACTCTCGCTAAATATGTTGACATATGAGTTTTGAGCAAGAACTTGGTTTTAAATATTCTAATTTGGTTGTTTATGTTGTTTTATTGTTTAGAATCATGTTATCCATGCTTGGTAGTGATTCTACGAAGTTGATATGATATGGGTATGCATATATTGATGTTAGTATGGAGTTTTGGGAGTTTGGTTCAGAACAGTGCAGTAAGCAGTCTGCAGAGTTCCTGTCTACGCATCCTGCACAGATGCGCAAGTGTCAAGGACAGAAATAGCGCAGCTGCGCAACTGCGTTAGTGCCAAAGCTCAGTAGGGCGCAGCTGGGCCGAAACTTGATAAGAGACTATTTTTTTAATCCATAATATGCTAGTCTAACCTAGTCTAATAAGCATGATAATGTGTAAGACATATAACAAGATGCTATATCAGATTGTTAACATGTATACGATGGTTTCAAGTTGGGAATTGACAAATTGTATAAGAACTCAAACTTGTTGTTCGTGAGGTTTGATATTGATGTTTAAGGGTCGTATGATTGTTAAATAATGATCTCAGATTTGTGTTATGTGGTTTGGATATAAAGATAAGAACTTAAACTAAGTTAACAAGTTGAACTAAAGTGAGAACTAAGCATATAAGGTTAATGTTAGTTAGTATAACTAATGGATGTTGTGACCCTAATGATATATGTAGGTGAACGTGAGTTGTAATTTTATAGCTTACACATTAGGCAAGTTCTTAAACTCTACTTTTACATTGAGCAAGTTCTTATTGTCTATCTTGTCATGATTACGCAAGTTCCTAATCTATTATTGAGCAAGTGTTCTAGCCTTAGCTTATTATTATTCAAGCAAGGTTCATATGCTATTCGATGTCTAGGTTTGGTGAAAGCTTTCTATTCTTTTGAAAGAAATACCTTGATATATGAGGTTTATTCAATTGTAATTATTGTATTTTGTTGTTATTGAAATCGAATTGTTATAAGACTAGTGATCTTTTGTTGATTCAACTAATCCTTAGTTGATGAACGTTCTAGAATCCAAATTACCCTTGAAGTCAATTCAAATCAAACTTTCTTTGGTGCAGACTCGAATGTTAAAACTTGAGATGAACAACCCTATTATAGGGGATTATATTACGTGATGGCGTTAAGATGTTTGTACACAATACATGATACGAAGGGTTGATCCCCCGAAGTACGAGATGATGGTCCATATAGTTTATACGACTGTTAAATATTACGGTATAGATATTTGTTAACCTAGGACATAGTTCGTGGTTTTATAACCCTTAGATGTATTTTTGATCTCGTTTTCTATTCTTAATTAAAAAGTTGAATTTCCTATTGAGATTTCTATTTTTTGATTATGATTGACAGGAAAGGTTAAGTTATGCAGTTGAGTTTACTCATTATGGTTCATATATTGTCATTATAAATTGTTATTCAAGTGAGCATTTATTTTGCTCACTCTTGCATATAAAACATTGCAGCTAAAGTGGAAAAATCCGACTAGCCGTCCACTAGCAAAGGTAAAGGCAAGATGAAAAAGTGACGAGGACTTGTTTAATTTTATTTGACAGAGTTCATGTAATAAGACTTAACTTTTACGTTTATTTCCGCGAATGATGATGTAATAAAGGTTAGATAACCTGTGATTTGTTTTGAGATTATGTATCCCTTTAATGGTCGTAACAACTTATTTTCGCTAATGATGATGTAATAAGGGGCTTACCCTTATTGTAGAATAAATATTATTTATTTAAATAAATTATTAGTTTAATTTATTTATTTAAATAAGATTAAAATTGTTCTAATTGATTTATTCACAACCGATTTAATATTGAGAACCTAAAGGGTCACACCATAAAAGGAAGAATATTTATTAAAGAAGTTAATGTCATAATCGTAATAATAAGTTAAGTATGTTTAATTTAATCTATGGTGATAGAATAAATTAAATAGCTTAATATTTATTATTTAATATTTTGGAAGTATTAAATATAAATTACTATTATTATTATTTAATTTATAAAGGAGTTTGGGAATTAATTAATAAGACACTCTCTCTCCGATATATTCCTAATAAGATTAGGAGGCTAATTAATTAAAAGAATTTAATTATTCCCAATAGGATTGGGAAGCGTAATTAATTAAAAGGTTTAATTAATTAATATGAAACCCTATGCCTAAAAGGTTTAGGAGGGTTGCCTACATTTATAAATGAGAAAGTCTTATTATAGAACAATGTTAGATTTTAAACTATTTCAATAGTTGGGAGAGTATACACATTCTATAGAGATAGAATTAGGGTTTAGCCAAACACCCACCTTCTTGAATATCTCTTCTTCCTTGGTGGATCTCCTCTAGAGGCCAAACACTTGGGTGGCTAACGTTGATCAAAGGAAGGAATTCAAACCTAGAGAACTCAAGGAGATTACAAAATATTTAGAGTTGACTTGTACCCGTGGAAGCTTAGTTCTACAAGGGTATGATTCAATAATTCTTTCTCTTTCGTTTTAATTAATAATTGTGCATAAAGGATGATCCGGGTATAAGGTTTGTAAAATTTTAAAATCTGATTTTACGACGCTTCCGCTACTTTGATTGTTACAAACCTAACAGGAGGTGCCCGTGACGGAGGGCTTTACTCACTGTTTCCTTCAGTTGGAGATGTTGACTGCTGACGATGTGACTTGTGTTTTTTTACACCCAAAGCATCTAGCAGAGGAGGGTTTCCAAATAGGACCTGAGTATGCCTTGTCTACCCGTCGGATTTCCTTGTTGACTAAGGGTGATTGTGTAACAATCGAGAATTTGTATTTAATTTAAAATATTTATCGAATTAACTAAATATCTTAGCTAATTTATTTATAGATTAAATAAATAATTGATGGAATTTGTTGTGGAGTAATTAAATTTTGTGTGATATATTAATTAAATTAATGTTAAAAAATATTATAGTTTGAAGGAATAAGAAGCTTTAACAAGCAATTCTCTATCATATTTGCTAAGTTTAAACAAGAAATCAAGAGGTAAATCATCTAAATTCCTAAGTTTTGGTTTATGTGTTCTTAAGTTATTGTAACTGGATTTTTGATGGCTAATTTGTGAGAAAATGGATTATATGTTTTAAGTAGTATATATAGTCTGTTATATGTTGTCTAGAAATGATTTTCAGAAATCAAAATCCATGAAAGCATGTTTAGAATGAAGAACTTTATTTATGTGATAATATATGTATGTTAACTTACTTTGAGACTAAAATTGATGGTTGAATCATATGTTAGTCTGTAAATTGACAATTGTTTATGTTAATACATTCAAATGCGAAAAGAATGCAAGTTATATGAACTGATTTGGTCAAGAAATGAATTCATGGTGATTGCTCTCGCTAAATATGTTAAAATATGAGTTTTGAGCAAGAACTTGGTTTTAAATCTTCTAATTTGGTTGTTTATGTTGTTTTATTGTTTAGAATCATGTTATCCATGCTTGGTAGTGATTCTACGAAGTTGATATGATATGGGTATGCATATATTGATGTTAGTATGGAGTTTTGGGAGTTTGGTTCAGAACAGTACAACAAGCAGTCTGCAGAGTTCCTGTCTGCGCACCGGCGCAGATGCGTAAGTGTCAAGGACAAGAATGACGCAGCTGCGCAACTGTGCTAGGGGCCAAAGCTCAGTATGGCGCAGCTGCGTCAAAACTTAATCAGAGATTATTATTTTTTTCAATCCATAATATGCTACTCTAACCTAGTCTAATAAGCATGATATTTTGTAAGACATATAACAAGATGCTATAGCAGATTTTTAACATGTATAAGATGGTTTCAAGTTGCAAATTAACAAATTGTATAAGAACTCAAACTTGTTGTTCATGAGGTTTGATATTGATGTTTAAGGGTCGTATGATTGTTAAATAATGATCGCAGATTTGTGTTATGTGGTTTGGTTATAAAGATCAGAACTTAAACTAAGTTAACAAGTTGAACTAAAGTGGGAACTAAACCTATAAGGTTAATGTTAGTTATTATAACTAATGGATGTTGTGACCCTAATGATATATGTAGGTGAACGTGAGTTATAATTTTATAGCTTACGCACTAGGCAAGTTCTTAAACTCTACTTTTACATTTAGCAAGTTCTTATTGTCTATCTTGTCATGATTATGCAAGTTCCTAATCTATTATTGAGTAAATATTCTAGCCTTAGCTTACTATTATTCAAGCAAGGTCCATATGGTATTCGATGTCTAGGTTTGGTGAAAGCTTCCTATTCTTTTAAAAGCAATACCTTGATACACGAGGTTTATTTAATTGCAATTATTGTATTCTATTGTTATAGAAATCGAATTGTTATAATACTAGTGATCTTTTGTTGATTCAACTAATCTTTAGTTGATGAACATTCTAGAATCCAAATTACCCTTGAAGTCAATACAATCCAAACTTTTTTTGGTGCAGACTCGAATGTTAAAACTTGAGATGAACAACCCTATTATAGGGGATTATATTACGTGATGGCGTTAAGATGTTTGTACACAATACATGATACCAAGGGTTGATCCCCCGAAGTACGAGATGATGGTCCATATAGTTTATACGACTGTTAAATATTACGGTATAGATATTTGTTAACCTAGGACATAGTTCGTGGTTTTATAACCCTTAGATGTATTTTTGATCTCGTTTTCTATTCTTAATTAAAAAGTTAAATTTCCTATTGAGATTTCTATTTTTTGATTATGATTGACAGGAAAGGTTAAGTTATGCAGTTGAGTTTACTCATTATGGTTCATATATTGTCATTATAAATTGTTATTCAAGTGAGCATTTATTTTGCTCACTCTTGCATATAAAACATTGCAGCTAAAGTGGAAAAATCCGACGAGTCGTCCACTAGCAAGGGTAAAGGCAAGATGAACAAGTGATGAAGACTTGTTTAATTTTATTTGATAGAGTTCATGTAATAAGACTTAACGTTTACCTTTATTTTCACGAATGATGATGTAATAAAGGTTAGATAACCTGGGATTTGTTTTGAGATTATGTATCCCTTTAACGGGGAGGATTATTATTTAAGTTATAAAGTTACATATTGTTATTATCTTTTATTGTGGGTAGTTAGATGTGATTGTGTTGGATAGTGAACACCAAATTCTGGGGGAACGAAGTACCCGAATTTGGAGGTGTCACAGCATGGGAGCATATTTAGGAGAGCGGATCATCCGTTGTGTTACAGGGTAGATTTGTACCCCTACCTTCCCCCTTTTCAGCGGTTTTGGCCTATATCCCGACCAGTTGTAGACATTCCTCTGATGGGTCTGGATGGGTTCGCATTGTCAAGCGACCCTTATACTCAGGCTGCTTTTTATATGTGGTTTACTCCTCGCACTATTGGGGCTCAGACCCACACTACCCAGTTCCTAGGAGACGTGGTGTCGGGATTCTGATGATGAATAATTGGGCGACCTGTGTTAGAGAGCCGACTCATTTGGAGCAGATTGCAAGCTTGACACAAGCGATTAAATTGGATGTCCCTTTTTATTCGCTATTTGGGCAGGGATTCAGATGAGGCAGATACTTTTGATTCTTCTACGTATGATGCTAGTGCTTTTGGTGATCCAGTTGCGGATGGCTTTGCTGGAGGAGACCCACCTTTGTACCGTCCAAATATGCTTTTCGGTGGAGACACAGTGAGTCAGGAGGAGTTGGCGCAGGTTGATCATATTGGGGATATAGATGTTCGAGATTTCTTTTTATAGGCTTTTGTTTGTTGTTGGGTGGCTGTGCCCCATTCCTCTATAATTTTTAGTTTCATTTGTAGGATAGAGATGATGCACATAGTTTTATGTATTTCACATAGATGTATATATAATGCAGTACCTATCGACATGGTGTTGTGATACTATTTTACAGATGGCTTCATCTTCCAAGGCCTGCACTGATCATATTCTACCTACGCAAATTGCCTCTTGCTTGAGGTCCTGGTATGATAGCTTGCCAGCTTCTGATTATATTTCAGTAGATTGCATAATGGGACATTCGATGTCTTACCAGTCGTTCCAAGTCCCAGATGGTTTTGTCGAGGGCATGTTGGCATATTGGATCCTTGACAGACATGTGTTCAGATTTGGATAAGATAAGTTAACTCCTACTTTAGAATAATATCAACACATCTCTAGTTTACCCTTGGATGGGCCTTGTGCTAGCATGTCGGTTGGTCAGCTGCGCCGTTAGTTTATGACCATGACCGGGTTGCGACGGTTGGTTGTCTTGGGAGAGATTACCTCTGGACATGTTGTGTCCTTGGACTTTTTGATTGATCACTTTGGATCTGCTGATAGTTTTTTATTGCACTGGGGAAACTTTGCTATCCCCGAGGAGCGTTGAAGGTCGGTATAGGTTGACACTCTGATGATGTGTGTCACATCGTATTTGTATATGCCTCTTTATATGGAACGTCTTGATATTGGATTGGTGACGGTGGTCTAGTCTTTGCTGTAGATTACACAATTCTTCCCATGATCCTGACAGAGACATACATCTCAGCTTCTCATTGCCATGCTCATAGTGATGAGTATTTCTAAGACAGCTCTATGTTGTTTTTTGTATTGTTTATGATGCATCTGAGGCCGATAGGTACTGCTCCCCGCTATGGATATTATTTTGGGCATGGCATAACGATGTCCTATTTTTTTTGACCGAGCATTTATGTTGATGCAGCATCTTGGTTTAATTTTCTCTCAGATATTGAGGAGCCATTTTTGATTATGTTATACTCAGGCTATTGTTCTCCTTTAAGCTTCATAACCTATGTTGCGGGTGTGACGCTCCCAAATTTGGACCGCCACTTGGTCTCTCGAGTTCGGTTCGTCACGTTCTCATGGCAATACGATAATAACTAAAATCACACATTCATAGTGGAAAATCTAATTTAGAATAATTTACAATGATTTATTATAATTATTCCCCCAAGTTTTGCAACCTACAGTACTTAATAGATTACGTAATAATATCAAATAACGACTTATTACATAGTCTAACTTAAGCTTAAACATAGTCCTAAGACAGTCTTAATACAATCATTAAAATATTTAAAATATAAAGGAACAAGCTAGTTGGTAGCCTTGCCCTTGCCCTTATCAACACTCGAAGGTTCGCCCTGCTCTGCCTTCACTGAAAAGTTTTAGGGAAAGCAAGAATGAGCACAAATTACTCAGCAGGTAATATACAATAAGGGTGATGAGTATTATATCACGAGTTTGAAATATCAAAGTATAATCTTTAAGATAATTCAGAGTTTCAGAATATGAACAACGAATATCAACAATTCTCAAATCAAATCTTTGGAATATGAAATTCAATATAGATCAACAGATATATATGAGTTCAAGGGCTATCAACGTATCCAACTGGATAAAATAATTTATACTGATCAGTCACTAAGGACTATCGAACATCTACTAGAATCATCAATATCAAACTGATAACCCAAAAGTAAGTACGATAAATGATCAGTCTACAATACTCTATGTTATGTATAACACTACAGTAATATTCATGGGTGTGTTGGGGCTTCCAACAATATACACTCCCCTTACCATAAGGGTTGTTCAACTCAGTTTTCAAGATTTTTGCACCAGTCAATTGGTTTGGACAGTTTATAAACATGCATATAGTCTAGCTGAATCAAATGGCATAGACACTTTCACAATATTCAAGAACAATACCAAGTTCAACATGAAGAATAGGTTTCATAAGACTTAAGGAAATAAGAGTTCAAGTTAGAGAACTTGCACAATAAAAGTAGGGTACGGATACTTGCAAATAATATAGGAACGGGTTTAAGGAAACTTGCCTTTAGCGTAGTCTATCCACGTAAAGTAATTCAACACTTTTAAATCCCTATCGTAATATAATTACGTACATATATATGATATCCATTAGTCATATAATTTAACATCATATCTTATCTTCGGATATACGATCAACACATAAGCTAAGTTTTAACCTAGCTACACAGTTATATAGTATCATATCAATATAACTTTTATCCTTAACGTTCCTCCTTTTGAGTTAAAACACATTCTCATATCATTAATATCACATAAGATCACAACAAATAGCAAACTTAAGTCTTTCTAGCACTATATGGCATCATTGTAAGCTAACCGTCAAATCGGATTCAAGTAACAACATATGATATCATATAGCATATATACATGTTAAAGAGTCCTTCCGTGTTCGATCATACATGCTATAGTTCTAAATCATGATTTCTAACGACTTAGGGTCAAGAAACGCCATGAGTTCCCGTAAGTTATCATGCTTGTTATGTAAACATGCAAAGTGATCATATTTTAGACATGCTTGCAAGTTTCTATTTCATATACACATCGTGAGTAGTGTCACTTAGCTTAAATCATGCTTTATTTGTGTTTATTTAACTATCAAGGCACCTAACATGGCATGTACACATGTATATATGTATGACACATTAGTGAGGTTCGAAGGTACTATTAAACATGTTCACGATTTTCAGAATCTAGGCTTCGATATATCATGTCAAGACTTACGTTTCAAACTTACACTTTCACTTAGTAAAGTTCGCAAATGAAGTCCACATGATCATGTCATACTATGAAACATATATAAGCAAGTCAACATGCCTTCCATGCATTTCAAAGTCATCTAAACATGCTCATAACATCAGAATGTATATATGGCATTTACATGTCCATATCTACCTTCAAAACTTACATTTTGTTAGGAATGAGCACTAGTTAGGTTCACATGTTCATATTATATCATGGAACCAATATAGATAAGCTAACATATACTTCATGTGTTTCTAGGTCATACTAACGTGTCTCAAAAGTACGAATTGTAACGACCGGGAATTTTAAGCTCCTTATTAATTTTATATGTGATTTAAAATTTTTAGGAGTTAATTTTTCAAACTTATTAAACCTTATGTGGTTATGTGCTTATGTGAATTTAAACTATGCGAATAAATGCTAGGATTTTTATTAAAGGGAATCACTAATGGTTATTTATCCTAGTAGATTAACCTTTAGACTTTTATATCAGTGAATTGATAAAAAAGTGTTAGTAATTATATATTCAAATTACGTGAATATAGTGTAGAGATTTAATCATGATTGATTAATTGATATTGGTGTAATTAATCGATAATGTATGAAATTATTATTGTTGATTGATTTATAATTATTATGAATAAAAAATAGTTAATGAATTGGGAGTAATTAATTGATAATGTGATGATTAATTATTATTATGAATAAATAATAATTAATGAGTAAGAGATTAATAAATATATAATATTATATTTGCTTGATTAATTGATTAATTGTTATATGCAAGTATATGTTATATTAAACCTTTAGTATATGGTAGTTAACTATATATAAAGTGACACATTAATATGATTATACATTATAAATTATATAATGAAATTAATGTCACTATGTGAGTTACTTGACATATGTGGGTGGAATTAAATGAATACCCTATTTCCTTATATTAATAAACGATTATTATTAATAATGATTTCAATAAGTTATTATAATTATTATAATAACAGTTATTATTATCATAATACCCAATTACTTTATATTTGGTGTTAATAGATAATGTACATGGATTATATGTATATACCCTACTTGATGCATCATATTATTAATTGCTCATTGAAATTGTGATTTTAATTTAATTATAGCCCAAGTATTTACATGAAATAAAATGTGTATACATGATATAGCCTAAGTAAGCATGGTATATATAGAATAATAGTGTAGTATATTGCATCCAAGTTGCTTCCATTTGCTGAGAATTGGTTGTCCCATATTATGTGCCCAATTGCTCTCTTATTTCTCATACACGTGAACCCACATGCTACTCTATCTTCTTCTTCTCAAATTCATCCAAGCTAGCCATAATCATCATAAGGGGAGTGGGATTTATGATGAGTTCGACCCACTCTCACCAACTCTCTCTTATCTATTGTACATTCTTTCAATCCATGGGTTTGATATGAAAGGTAATTGGATTGTCTGGTTATGGGTTTGGCTATATATAAGAGTTCTCTCCTTGTTCTTTGTCTTGCTGAGATTTTTATGAAAGTATAGAATTGATAAAGTAAGCTTGTATTCTGAGATTTCAATTGAGTTGAGGGAGAGGATTTTTGCAGCTAGTCCATTTCTCACAGAGGTATAATCACTTTCCTTCTTGTTCTTCATTCTCTGTAAAATCCCATTCATGCTCTACATTGTCAAATTCTTGAGTTTTGCAATCTAGATGTTAATTGAGCTATAGAATATGTTTTGATAAGTGTTATATCAAGTTATATGGATGATAGGATTGTATTATAGCTGGTACAGGAAGAATTCTTAGTTGGGATTATAGTCTGGCCGAAAACTGCACTGCTCTGTGTCTGGCCGCCAGCTTGCGTAGCTGCGGTAGTGTTGCACTGGCCAGCGGCGCAGCTGCGCCAGTGCCTGTCTGCAGATTTTTAGTTTCTTTTCCAATCTGTCCATACTGACTTATAGTACTAGTTTAAAATGAGCATGCTAGCATGAAGGATAGTTATATATGTGTTTATTGAGATAGCGTGCGTTGTTTTAACTTCATTAAAATCCCTTGCTAAGTGAACTTAGAATTTGAAAAGGAACTTAGAACTTTTAAAGTAAACTTTGACATATGTGTGTCATGTCTACATTCTGATTTTTCTGGCATGATAATATAATGTAGAGATGCATGAAAGATGTATTACCTTGTGTATATTGGTATCATAATATAACTTAAACATGTTGACCTCGTTAGTGAACATTTCTAACGAAAGATATAAGTTTCAAAGGTGAACTTGAACATATAGATATTGTGTATGCGTTCTAATTGGGCAAGCATGGTAGTATGGTCCAAATGGGCATGAGCACTAAGTCTAATGTGGTAGAACATACTATCATACTTGATCGTAAGTTAAGATATTTTCAAAGGATAAACTTAAGACGTTTTTGAATAAGAAACTTAAGAACTTTGAAAAGCAAACTTGACCAAGATTTTGTCTTGCGATTTCTGATCTTGTGAACATGTGTAGATAACTTAGATATGTATGTGAAGGAGTCTAACATGAGGCATATGTTTGCTTCATGAGTGATCGGTTTTGATAGCTTGGCATTATAGGACCTTTCTAAAGGAAACCTTGAAGACTAGTTGTCAATAACTACATTACAAGTATTCTAGGATCTAATATCATGGTTAAGTGTGTCATGATTTACAAGCATGCTAGCTAGTCATATGTATTGTTAAATAGTTGAGCAGAGATTTTTCATGTGCACCCATAATCATAGAAAGTGGATTCCTAAGGCATAAGTAATGACGCTTAAAGTGTACACTTGTAGTATACGCACAAGAATAACTACTTAAGTATTGTTTGACCTTGTTATGTGATAGCATGACTTTAATAACCTGTGATGCCCTCAAAATCTCTACATTCCCTGTAGCAGATTTGGTGCTCACTTAAATATTCATAAGATAATAATTCTTATCAATCCAAGATTCACAGTATTTCACAACGGACAGTAGTTCTAGTCAGAACATTTACTATGTTGGGATACCCTCATATGGATGGATAGGTTTATAATCTCATGAATATTTCTTTCATATCAATAATTTCTATCTATTTGACATTCACAGTACAAATGATAAGATTGTTCCTGGAACTGAGGAGCGACCTCAGTGCTTACAGAACTTTCAAGATCATTCAATACCCTCATTCAGATGTATAGTTCATATAGATACTGTACTTCTTCCTATGTTCTAGAAAGGTAAAAGCTAAGCAATTGTTAAAGATGATAATACAATATTATATATTCTTAAATTGTCTTACAATAATTCCTAACTTACAATTACACCAGAGTAGAGTTCCCGAGGATATAAACAAATTTACATTGACTGAATTCTTCCATCCACATTACTGAACTCCAGAACTTTTAACATTTCAGCTAAAGCTGCAAAGGAAAAGAATAATTGCAAGGATGAGCTACAGAAAACTCAGCAAGTTTTAAACAAGTGATATATTATACTCACACTGAATCTGAATTGAATGAACATATAGTTCAGAGTATTTTTCCCACATCGCATTCCTAAGAATCATAAAGACTTATAGGAGTTCTGTTCGTTTACCATCACGAGCTACTATCAGTCATAAAGACTTAGCCACCCGAGTTGATTCGGTCAACCGCACCGCATTCCTAAGAGTCATAAATACTTATAGGAGTTCTGTTAGGATATCTCATAGGTGATCAGCCTAATCATATCCTAGGAGTATGCATATCATCTTACCAATTTAACAAGGTCAGTATTTTTTTAACTGCCTGTAATTGAAACCCAAGGTCAGTATTATAACTACCCATAAATTTAAACCAAGGTTAGTACTATGACTGCCAATATAATCTCGGGATAAGTATCAGTATATATATGTACCAAATAATATTGGTTTTTCCACAGTTTATGCTTTGATATCAAATCAAACATATTTTATGCAAACAACAGCTCATATAATTTGTTATTCTTGAACAATAAGCAATAACCCTTTTCAAATCACAGATATCACGAATAATATTTATAACAGTTCGTATATCAATATATATGACTTTTATTTAATATAGAATTAAATGAAATTGGAAAAACTTGCCTGAACCGTTAATTACTGTTATGCAATCTATTTTAGCTTCATCTGAAAGACCTATTATTGATAATATCGATCTCTCAATTAGAATAACATCATTACATATACTACTGTTAATTATAGTCATAAGATAACTTAAACACATAAGCGCATATCCCTATCAATCACTAAAACCATAAGACCTAGTATCAAGCCAAACTATTTTAGTCTGATATGAGTTTGGTATTATTTCAACGTCCCGGTCGCCCTATCGGATAATTATCAAGCCTAATTCTAAAAAAACTCTACCTAAATGCTTTATTATTATCATAGATAATTTATTAATTAGTTAAAATATTTTTCACAAGCTTATAATAATTTTCCAATAATTATTACCATTTCAAATGATTTTTAATTCATTAATATCATATTTATATATCTTAAATACCACTTAATTCCATTATCATTAATGTTTATTTACTATCAAATATTAATGAAATACATGTCATAATATTATAAGTTATTTATAATATCACAAAGTATTTTTAATACCTTAATATCACATTTAATTAATTTTAAAATATTTAAAACTATTATTAAATAACTGTCATTAATATTAAAATATTAATTTATTTCATAAAAAAATATTAAAAGTTATATTTTAAAACATAAAATATTTTTTATAACCATTAATTCATTTTATATGATTTTTAAAACATTAAATCTATTTTTCCATAATTTATTTAATATAATAAATTAATTACCATTAATATTAATTATTAATAAAATTTATCCCAAAAATATTAAAAGTCATCCAAAATAACTTAAAATATTTCCTAACACTTTAATATATTTTTAAATGATTAAAATCATTTTTAAGTAATTTATTTAATATAATTATTAAATAAATTTAATATCATTAATATTTAAATAATTTGAGCATTATAAATGCTTGTAAAAATGAATATTCATGTAATATATTTGAAATAAATTGAGCATTATAACTGCTTTATAAAATAAATATTCTACTATTCTATTTGAGATAATTTCAGCATTATAACTGCTTATAACATGAGTATTCTTACTAAATACTTGAAGAAAATCGGACATAGCAACTGCTTATAAAAGTATATTTTCTACTTTATAAGAAAAATAAATCGGACATTATAACTGTTTATAAAAGTATATTTTCTACTTTATAAGAGAAATAAATCGGACATTATAACTGCTTGTAAATAGAACTTTTGTACTATTTACTTAAAATAATTTGGGCATTATAACTGCTTGTAAAAGTATATATTTTTACTAAATATATAAAGAATAGTGAACATAATAACCACAAGAGTAAATACCTCTTGGAATTGCAAGCTTTAACTAATCCTTTGAAATCTTAAAACTCAAAAACTTTTCTCTCTCTTTCTCTCTAGCCAAAATTCTCTTCTTTCTCTCTCTAACTCAATTTTGGTTTTTGAAAAAAAAAATGAAGAGAATGACTCTTACTTATAGAAAAATATAGTTTTAATAATTGCACGTTAGGGGCTCGACTTTTTACAGTTTGCCCCCGACATATTACAGTTTGGTACCCTGGTTAATTACACTTTAGTACCTTAATAATTGCACTTTAGTCCTTGGGTGACATTATGATGACATCATCTTTTGTGCTTCTTTAATGCTGATGTCATGCTTGCATCATCTCTTCTCTGATTGGTTGATTTAAGTTCACATGGATTGGAGGGTATTTTGGTCATTTCACATATAATTTTAAAGGTAAATTGGTCATTTCGTCTCAAAAGGGTATTCTAATAATTTCTCATACAATTTTAAGGGTAGTTCAGTCATTTCGCCTTTAAAAATGGTATTCTAATAATTTTCCATACCATTTTAAGGGTAGTTTAGTCATTTTCTATGTTTTTCTTAAAAATTCAACCCTTAGGGTTTGATAAATAACATTAGGGTTTTCTAATTACCATTAAGGTTTACAAATTAGGGTTTAGTATTCCCGAATAAGAAATTAGGATTTCCTAATTGCAGATTAGGGTTTCTAATCTACCATTAGGGTTTACTAAGGTTATACCTTATCTGATCAACATTTGATCATTAATCTCTTACTATACACACACACACACAATCATAGCTACAATTATAATAACTGTATTAACTATCAAATCTCTATCCGTAATTAGGGTTAGGGTTTTCAATATCTATTAACTATATCTCCACTCATATTTCTCAGTCAATACCTAGTTTGACCATGTTACTAAACTCGTATCACAGATACTCAGCACAATATTGATAATCAATAGCAATATAAAAAATTTATTCGTAAAATTTGAATTGTTTAAAATTCTGGGTCCTCATATTCTCCCCTCCTTATAAGGATTCCGTCCTCGGAATCACCACTTTCTTACTTTGTATCATCAATTCCTTCTTATCAACACAATATTAATTTGTGTCTCATATATTAACCTATGACTTAGATTCGTAAAAAGAACAACTCATAGCGATATCTATCCAATATCACTCACATAATTAAATTACTGAACGAAATAGTTATCTGCCACCATCTCCTGTGCAACTACTACATCTTGCACCGTTATATCGAACGTACGTGCCATTGGTCTTCCCGGCTTAGCAGGTCCTCTAATCGTCACGGTTTCGCTACTGGGTCCCTTGTTGATACTTCCCTTATCCACATTCTTCTTCTGACAATTCCGAACCAAATGATCTGTTGATCCACATGAAAAATAAACTTGTATCTTCTTTGAACTTGTTACTAGATTGGGTATTCTCACTCCACTTCCTCTTTGTTAACTAACATGGTTCAACAATTTACGTACCTACTTTCCTTTTCTTATCAAAATATATTTACACTTCCCAGGTAACACTTCTAAAAATCCTCTTGACCTCTCATTATTTTCTATTGAGTCTTAACTGTTTGAAATTTTTTCACATAAAATCCTAATACCGATGTGTTATATATTTTATACTGTCCAAAGCGTCATTCTTATGCTAGCATGATAACTATGGTATACAACTTCTGAAAAGGCTTCCATTTTCTTTGAAGTCTGAATCACAAGTCCTTAATCTATTCTTTAAGGTCCGAATGGTTATCTTACTTTGTTCATCTGCTTATGGGTGGTATACTGTACTTGCCCTTCACTAAGGCCCTAAATGTATTTAATAACTCATTTCCTAGAGTTTGAAATAAACTGTATATCCTTGAATCTAACCTTATAGAAATAAAACTACCACCTCATAATAATGGTGATAGTTATCTACTTCAATAAGCTCCTAGTTTCTGTTATATAGTTTCAAAAGTTTCTTGAGGACTGGTTTCACAGTTTCTGCAACAATACCTAGGCCTCTTATTGCACTAAAATTCGTCGCAACCCTTGGGTCTAACACTTTTTCCACAAATTTGAAATTTTTCCTATTAATGTTAATTATGTGCCATGTAATACTTTCTTTGTATTTTAGTGTCCTACCTTTATCTATTCTGAATTCAATATTTATAAATTATCTTGTCTTATACTTCGAAAAATCTTTAACCACCTCCTGTATTTCTTTGACTCTGTTAAATAAAGTTGGACTATTATCCCTAGATAGAGTTAGTTGAAATTCTTATCTAAATCCCAATTTATTAAAATCTTTTATCAGTGCCTCATTGTTTTATTATTACTTCTAATTTTTTTTGATTCATTTAACTTTTAAAATGTCTATAATGATATTGATTATTAATAGAATAGTAATATAGTTTTCAGTAAAAATCTTTTCTATCCCTTCACCTCGACAAAAGACTTTTCTAGTTTTTCTAAGAAATTTCTCCGTTTAGATAACTGTTATACCCTATTGTTGTTTTTAGTGAACAATCCCCATTGCACACTACTTTTGTATTTTACAATTTCGTTTTCTTTTAATTGCAGTCAATCTTTAACTTATGATTAACCAATTTATCCCTAAATCCCATTAAACTCTCTTAACTTAAACTTTATATCATCTAAAAAAAATAAATTATATGATTTTAACAAAACTTTTTCTTTATGAAAAGTTTTTATATTCATGTTTTCACAAAACATTTTCTATGTTTTTAGAAAAATCACTAGATGTGAATGAATACTTCGTACTAGAGTCAAATATTTCATGAATATTTTAAATATCGATTTGGGATAATACCAGTTACTACATCTTGTGCAACAGCATCCCTCACCATAATGTTAAAGGTTCTAACTCCTCCGGACTACTCTGTCCAACCTCTCCAGCTACTGCTGGTTTGAAGTTTTGGTTTCCCCCTTAGTTTGGATTTCTGGATTTTGGACAGAACTTAGCAATGTGTCCCTCCACCCCACAGTTAAAACATATGATTCTTTTCTTATTACTATTCCTCTTTTGTAGACACCGGTTTGAGTAATGTCCATCTCTCCCACAAGTAAAACATTTAGTCGTCCTAAAATAACACAACCCTCTGTGTTTTTTTCCACCAATACGACAACCTTCATTCTTCTGACCAGTTTTGTTAGGAAAAGTGGCATTCCACTTCCTTTGTTATTTCTGTTTACATGGCATCCCTTAATCCCTTCATTTTCTGTTTTATCAGCCCCTTTAACCTCAGGTGGTCCGGGTAACTTAAAGTCTAAGGTAATCCTTAGAGTATTGGGCTCGATTGTTGGTGGGTTCTCTGGCCTCCCCTGTAAAGCTCCTCGTAACACGTTTACCAACTATTGAGTTGGGTTTGCCTCTATTTGTTCCGCATTAGTTTCTGCTTGTGTTCTCCCGTATGATGTCATTTACCTAAAAACAAATAACTAGGTTTAAACGAATAGAGTTTGTACGCCACATACTTGACTAGTGTTTTATATATATTATAACTAACGCATTGGGAAAACTTATAAATTCATATGGTACAGTTCACCTCTTAGTTGCTGCTATTTAGCTTATATATCCCTTTGTTATTGTTAGAAAATTAGGATCTACTATTATATTTTCCTTAACTTATATCAAAGTTTGGAATTTACACATTACGCACAAGAGATATATTCATGTATATACATATAAATTCATTCATAAAGTATTATCCTATCTTCCTTACCCTTACTAAATTACTAATACTCAATCTTCGTTTTGTATCGTTCTACTTCTTTACCCTGTCTTTTCATTATAGCAATACCTTCTGCCTTTCCTACATACATCTGCATGCATCTTTCCATAGTTATTCTATCTTCCTTTTTTACTTCAAGAGCCTCTTAGGTCACTGTTATTCCATACTTCCCTTCCCATTATTTCTCTGAGTTTTACATTGCCACTCAACTCTCATCTTCTCAACTAGTTCCCCAAACATGTCATGCACTTCTGCTTAATATAATTCTATATGGAATATAAGTCTCCCTCTTCACTTAGTTCCAACTCTGGTATTCTTCATGAGCACTTTCTAAATTTACAATAGGTTTATTTTTTATAGCTTCAATACTATTCCATAAGCTACTTCAATTGGCACTCCTCGTATCCGTCCCTACGGATCATTCCCTTTTAGCCCAACTGATTCTGGTTCAGATACCGGTTCAAACGGAACGACCAGTTTCTCACTCTCTTATGTGAACATCCTTAAATTTTAAAGTTTCGATCAACTATATTACTAGACTAGCGCCTAATATACATTGTATACACATAGCAAACAATAGTTTTCTTTAAGTTAGTTTTTATCTTATTTTACGATGAATTTTCCTCAATTCATATCCTATAAACTCTTTTTGAATTTATGTTTTCACTAACTTTTCTGCCATTCCTATTCCTCCAAGGTTATAGCCTAAGGCAATCCTACCTAAGGTTTATAACCTACAGCTCTGGTACCAAATTGTGACGCCCCCAAAATCTCTACATTCCCTGTAGTAGATTTGGTGCTCACTTAAATATTCTATAAGATAATAATTTCTATCAATCCAAGATTCATAGTATTTCACAACGAACTGTAGTTCTCGTCAGAACATTTACTATGTTGGGCTACCCTCACATGGATGGATAGGTTTATAATCTCATGAATATTTCTTTCATATCAATAATTCCTATCTATCTGACATTCACAGTACAAATGATAAGATTGTTCCTAGAACTGAGGAGCGACCTCAGTGCTTACAGAACTTTCAAGATCATTCAATACCCTCATTCAGATGTATAGTTCATATAGATACTGTACTTCTTCCTATGTTCTAGAAAGGTAAAAGCTAAGGAATTGTTAAAGATGATAATACAATATTATATATTCTTAAATTGTCTTACAATAATTCCTAACTTACTATTACACCAGAGTAGAGTTCCCGAGGATATAAACAAATTTACATTGACTGAGTTCTTCCATCCACATTACTGAACTCCAAACTTTTAACATTTCAGCTAAAGCTGCAAAGAAAAAGAATAATTGCAAGGATGAGCTACAGAAAACTCAGCAAGTTTTAAACAAGTGATATATTATACTCACACTGAATCTGAATTGAATGAACATATAGTTCAGAGTATTTTTCCCACATCGCATTCCTAAGAGTCATAAAGACTTATAGGATTTCTGTTCGTTTACCATCACGAGCTACTATCAGTCATAAAGACTTAGCCACCAGAGTTGATTCGGTCAACCGCACCGCATTCATAAGAGTCATAAAGACTTATAGGAGTTCTGTTCGGATATCTCATAGGTGATCAACCTAATCATATCCTAGGAGTATGCATATCATCCTACCAATTTAACAAGGTCAGTATTTTTTTAACTGCCTGTAATTGAAACCCAGGGTCAGTATTATAACTACCCATAAATGTAAATCAAGGTCAGTACTATGACTGCCAATATAATCTCGGGATAAGTATCAGTATATATATGTACCAAATAATATTGGTTTTTCCACAGTTTATGCTTTGATATCAAATCAAACATATTTTACGCAAACAACAGCTCATATAATTTTTTATGCTTGAACAATAAGCAATAACCCTTTTCAACTCACAGATATCACGAATAATGTTTATAACAGTTCGTAGATTAATATATATGACTTTTGTTTAATATAGAATTAAATAAAATTGGAAAAACTTGCCTGAACCGTCGATTACTGTTATGCAACCTATGTTAGCTTCATCTGAAAGACCAATTATTGATAATATCGATCTCTCAATTAGAATAATATCATTACATATGCTACTGTTAATTATAGTCATAATGTAACTTAAACACATAAGCACATATCCCTATCAATCACTAAAACCACAAGACCTAGTATCAAGTCAAACTATTTTAGTCTGATTTGAGTTCGGTACTATTTCAACGTCCCGGTCGCCCTATCGGATAATTATCGAGCCTAATTCCAATAAGACTCTACCTAAATGCTTTATTATTATCATATATAATTTATTAATCAGTTAAATTTTTTTCACAAGCTTATAATAATTTTCCAATAATTATTATCATTTAAAATAATTTTTAATTCATTAATATCATATTTATATATCTTAAATACCACTTAATTCCATTATCATTAATATTTATTTACTATCAAATAATAATGAAATATATGTCATAATTTTATAAGTTATTTATAATATCACAAAGTATTTTTAATACCTTAATATCACATTTAATTGATTTTAAAATATTTAAAACTATTATTAAATAACTGTCATTAATATTAAAATATTAATGTATTTCATAACAAAATATTAAAAGTTATATTTTAAAACTTAAAATATTTTTTATAACCATTAAATCATTTTATATAATTTTTAAAACATTAAATCTATTTTTCCATAATTTATTTAATATAATAAATTAATTACCATTAATATTAATTATTAATGAAATTTATCCCAAAATATTAAAAGTCATCCAACATAACTTAAAATATTTCCTAACGCTTTAATATATTTTTAAATGATTTTTAAAGTATTAAAATCATTTTTAAGTAAGTTATTTAATATAATTATTAAATAAATTTAATATCATTAATATTTAAATAATTTGAGCATTATAAATGCTTGTAAAAATGAATATTCGTGTACTATATTTGAAATAAATCGAGCATTATAACTGCTTTACAAAATGAATATTCTACTATTCTATTTGAGATAATTTCAGCATTATAACTGCTTATAACATGAGTATTCTTACTAAATACTTTAAGAAAATCGGACATAGCAACTGCTTATAAAAGTATATTTCCTACTTTATAAGAAAAATAAATCGGACATTATAACTGTTTATAAAAGTATATTTTCTACTTTATAAGAGAAATAAATCGAACATTATAACTGCTTATAAATAAGACTTTTGTACTATTTACTTAAAATAATTTGGGCATTATAACTGCTTGTAAAAGTATATTTTTTTACTAAATATATAAAGAATAATGAACATAATAACCACAAGAGTAAATACCTCTTGGAGTTTCAAGCTTTAACTAATCCTTTGAAATCTTGAAACTCAAAAACTTTCCTCTCTCTTTCTCTCTAGCCAAAATTCTCCTCTTTCTCTCTCTAACTCAATTTTGGTTTTTGAAAAAAAATGAAGAGAACTGACTCCTATTTATAAAAAAATATAGTTTCAATAATTGCACGTTAGGGGCTCGACTTTTTACAGTTTGCCCCCGGCTTATTACAGTTTGGTACCCTAGTTAATTACACTTCAGTACCTTATTAATTGCACTTTAGTCCTTGGGTGACATTATGATGACATCATCATGATGACATCATGATGACATCATCTTTAATGCTGATGTCATGCTTGCATCATCTTTTCTCTGATTGGTTGATTTAAGTTCAAATGGATTGGAGGGTATTTTGGTCATTTCGCATAAATTTAAAGGTAATTCGGTCATTTCGTCTCAAAAGGGTATTCTAATAATTTCCATACCATTTTAAGGGTAGTTCAGTTATTTCGCCTTCAAAAAGGATATTCTAATAATTTCCCATACCATTTTAAGGGTAGTTCAGTCATTTCCTATGTTTCCCTTAAAAATTTAACCCTTAGGGTTTGATAAATAACATTAGGGTTTGCTAATTACCATTAAGGTTTACAAATTAGGGTTTAGTATTTTCGAATAAGAAATTAGGGTTTTCTAACTGCAGATTAGGGTTTCTAATCTACCATTAGGGTTTACTAAGGTTATACCTTATCTGATCAACATTTGATCATTAATCTCTTACTATACACACACACAATCATAGATACAATTATAGTAACTGTATTAACTATCAAATCTCTATCCGTAATTAGGGTTAGGGTTTTCAATATCTGTTAACTATATCTCCACTCATATTTCTTAGGTAATACCCAGTTTGACCATGTTACTAAACTCGTATCACAGATACTCAGCACAATATTGATAATCAATACCAATATAAAAAATTTATTCGTAAAATTTGAATTGTTTAAAATTCTGGGTCCTCACATAACCAATCTTGAAGCATGAACTTATATTGTTTAAAGTATGTGAATGTCCAACACAAAAATACGTGGTCTTGAAGTGAACATAGAATGAACATGTTAGCTTTCGAACTTGAGTTAGATAAACTTGATAAACATGTGTGTTGATTTATATCAGTAACTGGAAGTGCTATGTGTTCAAGCCTATATTAACGCATAGAAACTAAGTAATCTAGAGTTAGTAAATCTAAAGACAGGACTAGATTGACTTACGTGAACTACGTGATAGAATTATATAATTACTAGATTCTTGTATGTATGAATTTATATTAGTTTATATATACTAATTGGAGAGACCGACTAGTTAATATTAGGTCGTTCCAACACCGTTTAAATTAAAGCTAGAATTATTTGTAGCTGAGCAATCAGGCAAGTTTCCTAGACCCTTGCATTATTTTATTCAACAGATATTGTAAGCAAGTTTCCCGAACTTCACTCTTTGATTGGGCAAGTTCCTTTGAAACCATTCTTGTATTATATGCAAGTCTCCCTAACTTTACTCAAATTTATATTGAGCAGGGTATTATTATATTGCAAGTTTTCCTGAACTACTCTTTTATTTGAGCAAGTTTTTCTTGACTTATACTTATTTATTGTACAAGTATCCGCACCCTATTGTGCAAGTATTCTAAATTCTTGTACTACCTTATTCAATGAACCGTGTTAGCGAGTTTCTAAACGTCACTAGTTTTTTTTTGAAAGTTTCCTATCCTTCTCATATTGTATTGAGCAGGTTATTATTGTATTGTGAAAGTTCCCCAAACTTCACATTTTGAGTATTGTGAAAGTTCCACGAACTTCATACTTTGGTTATTTTGCAAATTTCCGAACTTCATTTATTTATTATGCAAGTTCTCTAAACTTATACAACTCGTATATTGTGCAAGTATCTTATCTTTGTGTTTACTTTACTCAAAGAATGTTGTAAGCAAATGTCCTAAGCTATGCATCTACTTTATGCAAGGGATCTATTATGGTGAAATTCCCCGAATTTCACTCTTTGATGTTGTAAGTGTCTAAGCCTATGCATTTATTTTATGCAAGGAATCTATTATCGTGCAAGTTCCCCGAACTTCACATTTTGAGTATTGTGCAAGTTCCCCGAACTTCACACGTTGAGTATTGTGCAAGTTCTCCAAACTTCACACGTTGAGTATTGTGCAAGTTCCCCGAACTTACACAAATTCATATATTGTGCAAATTCTAAACTTCACTTTGTGCAAGTTCTCTATCCTTCTCATATTGTATTGAGTAGTTTATTGTTGAATCGAAAATTATTTACTTAATTGCTTGAACTTTATTTCCAAGGATGTTATTTAGTGGTTTAATTACGTATCAATTATTCCACATTGATATTATTGATGTCTGTACCTAGTGCATTTGAGCTCATACAGTCTTGGACTTGTGCATTATTCAAGGTTCTAAATTTCTTGAACTATGTCAGTAAGAGTCTGAACCTTTGCTCGATCAGAGTAGTGTATGAAGTTTTCTTTGAAACTATCCAAACCAATTGATGGTAAGGATTCTTAGACAGAACAGAACACCCCTCATATATAGGAGTGTGCCCAGGTATCTAATATATATGATATGAGTAAGCAGATATAAGTGTTATGCATATTCACGTTGTGCCCGAGGCTGATCTCCTCGAGGAACTAAGTTTCTGTAGCCAGAAGCCAGTAATTCTAAAAGGGTCAATTAGCTATTGAACCCATTGGAAAGTTATAGTTCAGAGTCTACTTGACTATCAGTCATTCTAAAACCAATTATTATCTTTGCTTTTAATAGTCATATTATTGAATCTTTCAGATATTCATAGTGTTGAATCATGCAGGTTTTTGAATCTTACAGATATTCATATCGTTGAATTATACAGATGTTCATAGTATTGAATTATATAGATTGTTGAATCATTCTAACATTCATATTGTTGAATATTTAAGATATTCATTTTGTTGAAATCGTTGTCAGATATTTTTCCATTCATCATAATATATCCTTTATTATTGTATTTAAACTTGCTGAGCAAACTTGTTGCTCATTCTTGCTATATCATGACTTATATTGCAGTTAAGCCCGAGCCCTCAGGGAAGGACAAGGATAAAGGAAAGATATAGGATGGTTTGCAAGGAGCAGACTTTGTCTTTATGATTTGTTTAATTACTGTTAATGTAATATGAACCCTAATGTTTATTCTAGGGTATATTTGTATTGATGTATTAAGGTTATCGAATCTTGGGACTAGTAACACCTTTTGAATGAATGACGTATGTTTATTATATTCCGCATTTTAGTTATCGTATGTTACTTAAAGGTGGATGTTAGTATTGTTTCTTGGCGACCGGACCGGGGTCAGAGGACCCGAATTTGGGGGTGTCACAGGTTGGTATCAAAGATTTAGGTTATAAACGTTAGGAATGCGAAACCTAAGTTATAACCTTAGTAGAAAACTCAAGTAGAGTTTGTAGGTGATGGATTGAGGATATCCGTCAAGTCTTATTGTGATACTGAAGTTGTTTATTTAAATCAGTTATGATTGATAGACGTCCTAACTTCTTAATGCTAACATGAATAGCATATCACATAAAGCCTAATGTTTTCTTCCTGTCCTCAGGATCATGCCGCCTAGGGGATTTTCGCAGAATAAGAGGGAGGAAGGATCTGTTAGCAATGGTGGAGGGGGAAATGTCGACCTAATGCAGAGCTTTGTTAACCAATTAACATAAGCAATGCAGAACATAACCCCGCCAGCAGCTGAGTAGCCAGGACATTACTTGGCTAGCTTTAAGGACTTTAAATTAGTAGGACCACCGGAATTCCGAGAAACCTTGGACCCAATTGAAGCCTAGACATGGGTAGAAGAAATTGAGAAGGTGTTTGAGGTCGCACGGGTGGCCGAGGCACAGAAGACTAGTTTTGCCACATTCATGATGAAGGGCGAAGCTAATAATTGGTGGGAACCAATTAAAGGACTAGCAGGAGAAGAAGTTATTATGTGGGACAAATTTAAGAATTTCTTTTCGGAGAATACGCAACAAGATATGGAAGTTAAGATTCTGGAGCTGAGACAAGGAGGTATGTCAGTCGCAGATAACGTGGCAAGATTTAAAGAGTGGGCTCGATTCACCTCGCATCAGGTGGATACGGAGGCCAGGAAAATAGAGAGATTTGAATTAGGATTGAAACCATGGGTGCAGAAGGGGGGAAAACGGCGGAGGCAGCAACCCCAATAAGAGTAAATGGATGGAGAGCCAATCATCTGGAGGTGGCAAATCCTGGGGAAAGGCTAATAAAAGTTTAAAGTGCAGTAACTGTGGAAGGAACCACTCGGGGGAATGCTTGAAGGGGAAGAACGCATGTTATCATTGTGGACAATCGGGGCACATGGCTCCTCAATGTCCGAATAAGTCAAAAGGAGGATGTTTTGCGTGTAGAGTCACATACCATCAAATCAAGGACTGCCCAAAGAGAAATGGCATTGCAGCTAGCGGCAACCGCAACAATAAGGACGTAGTGTCAGCTATCATCCCGATCAATTATATAGATGCATATGTGTTATTCGATTCGGGTGCCACCTGCTCTTTTGTTTCTGAAGAATTTACTAAACAGTTAGACTTACTCGTGAGAAATTAGAACACCCTATGAACGTAAGAGTAGCAAACAAGGAAGTTAACCCCATAGAATACATTCATAGGAATTTTTATACCGATTTGAAGGGAATTCGTGGATGTCTTCCCAAATGAGATTTAGCAGCAATAGTTTTTGCCGAGGAGTTTTGGAAGCATTATTTGTATAGCGAGAAGTGTGAGATATACACAGTCTGAAGTATATCTTCACGCAGAAGGAATTAAACATGAGGCAGCGCCGATGGCTAGAATTGATCAGAGATTATGATTGTGAAATTCTGTACCATCCAGGCAAAGCAAATGTAGTGGCAGATGCCTTGAGTAGGAAAGGCAGGGAGAAATTATCGAGGCTGACCATTCAAGAGGAATTAGTGAGAGTTTTTGAAAGACTAGACTTAGAGGTTAAGTATTCGATGGAGATCGACGAGAAATTATTTACAGTGTTAGTAAGCCCGACTTTATTAGATAAGGTTTTGGAGGCACAAGAGAAGGACGAAGTTTGTGATAACATCATGAAGCGATTAGCTGAAACTGATGAGTTGAAATTTAAGATGGATAGCACTGAACTGCTAAGATTTGAAGGACAAATTTGGGTACCGTTAGTACTAGAACTAAAAGAAGAGATTTTGCTATAAGCATTTTTTGGAAGGAAAGTGTCAAGCACCATTGTGTTGAGACGAGGTAGGTGAACGTCGACTGTTGGGACCAGAAGTGGTACAGCAGACGGTAGAGATTATCTAAGGGATAAGAGCGAATTATCCGTTTTTATTGGAGTAACCTTATTTTTATAATTCAAAGGACGGGATTTGTATAAGGGGGAGGGATGTAACGACCAGGAATTTTAAGCTCCTTATTAATTTTATATGTTATTTAAAAATTTTAGGAGTTAATTTTTCAAACTTATTTAAACCTTATGTGGTTATGTGCTTATGTGAATTTAACCTATGCAAATAAATGCTAGGATTTTTATTAAAGGGAATCACTAATGGTTATTTAACCTAGTAGATTAACCCTGAGACTTTTATATCAGAGAATTGATAAAAAAGTGTTAGTAATTATATATTCAAATTACGTGAATATAGTGTAGAGATTTAATCATGATTGATTAATTGATATTGGTGTAATTAATCGATAATGTACGAAATTATTATTGTTGATTGATTTATAATTATTATGAATAAATAATAGTTAATGAATTGGGAGTAATTAATTGATAATGTGATGATTAATTATTATTATGAATAAATAATAATTAATGAGTAAGAGATTAATAAATATATAATATTATATTTACTTGATTAATTGATTAATTGTTATATGCAAGTATATGTTATATTAAACCTTTAGTATATGGTAGTTAACTATATATAAAGTGACACATTAATATGATTATACATTATAAATTATATAATGAAATTAATGTCACTATGTGAGTTACTTGACATATGTGGGTGGAATTAAATGAATACCCTATTTCCTTATATTAATAAACGATTATTATTAATAATGATTTCAATAAGTTATTATAATTATTATAATAACAGTTATTATTATAATAATACCCAATTACTTTATATTTGGTGTTAATAAATAATGTACATGGATTATATGTATATACCCTACTTGATGCATCATATTATTAATTGCTCATTGAAATTGTGACTTTAATTTAATTATAGCCTAAGTATTTACATGAAATAAAATGTGAATACATGATATAGCCTAAGTAAGCATGGTATATAGAATAATAGTGTAGTTTATTGCATCCAAGTTGCTTCCATTTGCTGAGAATTGGTTGTCCCATATTATGTGCCCAATTGCTCTCTTATTTCTCATACACGTGAACCCACATGCTACTCTATCTTCTTCTTCTCAAATTCATCCAAGCTAGCCATAATCATCATAAGGGGAGTGGGATTTATAATGAGTTCCACCCACTCTCACCAACTTTCTCTTATCTATTGTACATTCTTTCAATCCATGGGTTTGATATGAAAGGTAATTGGATTGTTTGGTTATGGGATTGGCTATATATAAGAGCTCTCTCCTTGTTCTTTGTCTTGCTGAGATTTTTATGAAAGTATAGAATTGACAAGTAAGCTTGTATTCTGAGATTTCAATTGAGTTGAGGGAGAGGATTTTTGCAGCTAGTCCATTTCTCACAGAGGTATAATCACTTACATTCTTGTTCTTCATTCTCTGTAAAATCCCATTCATGCTCTACATTGTCAAATTCTTGAGTTTTGCAATCTAGATGTTAAATGAGCTATAGAATATGTTTTGATAAGTGTTATATGAAGTTATATGCATGATAGGATTGTATTATAGCTGGTACAGGAAGAATTCTGAGTTGGGATTACAGTCTGCTGAAAACTGCACTGCTCTGCGTCTGGCCGCCAGCCTGCGCAGCTGCGCCAGTGCCTGTCTGCAGATTTTTAGTTTCTTTTCCAATCTGTCCATACTGACTTATAGTACTAGTTTAAAATGAGCATGCTAGCATGAAGGATACTTATATATGTGTTTATTGAGATAGCGTGAGTTGTTTTAACTTCATTAAAATCCCTTGCTAAGTGAACTTAGAATTTGAAAAGGAACTTAGAACTTTTAAAGTAAACTTTGACATATGTGTGTCATGTCTACATTCTGATTTTTCTGGCATGGTAATATAATGTAGAGATGCATGAAAGATGTATTACCTTGTGTATATAGGTATCATAATATAACTTGAACATATTGACCTCGTTAGTGAACATTTCTAACGAAAGATATAAGTTTCAAAGGTGAACTTGAACATATAGATATTGTGTACGCGTTCTAATTGGGCAAGCATGTTAGTATGGTCCAAATGGACATGAGCACTAAATCTAATGTGGTAGAACATACTAGCATACTTGATCATAAGTTAAGATATTTTCAAAGGAGAAACTTAAGACGTTTTTAAATAAGAAACTTAAGAACTTTGAAAAGAAAACTTGACCAAGATTTTATCTTACGATTTCTGATCTTGTGAACATGCGTAGATAACTTAGATATGTATGTGAAGGAGTCTAACATGAGGCATATGTTTGCTTCATGAGTGATCGGTTTTGATAGCTTGGCATTAAAGGACCTTTCTAAAGGAAATCTTAAAGACTAGTTGTCAATAACTACATTACAAGTATTCTAGGATCTAATATCATGGTTAAGTGTGTCATGATTTACAAGCATGTTAGCTAGTCATATGTATTATTAAATAGTTGAGTAGAGATTTTGCATGTGCACCCATAATCATAGAAAGTGGATTCCTAAGGCATGAGTTATGACGATTAAAGTGTACACTTGTAGTATACGCACAAGCATAACTTCTTAAGTATTGTTTGACCTTGTTATGTGATAACATGACTTTAATAACCAATCTTGAAGCATGAACTTATATTGTTTAAGTATGTGAATGTCCAACATAAAAATATGTGGTCTTGAAGTGAACATAGAATGAACATGTTAGCTTTCGAACTTGAGTTAGATAAACTTGATAAACATGTGTGTTGATTTATATCAGTAACTGGAAGTGCTATGTGTTCAAGCCTATATTAACGCATAGAAACTAAGTAATCTAGAGTTAGTAAATCTAAAGACAGGATTAGATTGACTAACGTGAACTATGTGATAGAATTGTATAATGACTAGATTCTTCTATGTGTGAATTTATATTAGTTTATATATACTAATTGGAGAGACCGACTTGTTAATATTAGGTCATTCCAACGCCGTTTAAATTAAAGCTAGAATTATTTGTAGCTGAGGAATCAGGCAAGTTTCCTAGACCCTTGCATTACTTTATTCAACAGATATTGTAAGCAAGTTTCCCGAACTTCACTCTTTGATTGTGCAAGTTCCTTTGAAACCATTCTTGTATTGTATGCAAGTCTCCCTAACTTTACTCAAATTTATATTGAGCAGGGTATTATTATATTGCAAGTTTTTCTGAACTACTCTTTTATTTGAGCAAGTTTTTCTTGACTTATACTTATTTATTGTACAAGTATCCGGACCCTATTGTGCAAGTATTCTAAATTATTGTACTACCTTATTCAATGAACCGTGTAAGCGAGTTTCTAAACTTCACTTGTTTTTTGGTGAAAGTTTTCTATCCTTCTCATATTGTATTGAGCAGGTTATTATTGTATTGCGAAAGTTTCCCGAACTTCACATTTTGAGTATTGTGAAAGTTCCCCGAACTTCACACTTTGGTTATTTTGCAAATTTTCGAACTTCATTTCTTTATTATGCAAGTTCTCTAAACTTATACAAACTCGTATATTGTGCAAGTATCTTATCTTTGTGTTTACTTTACTCAAAGAACGTTATAACCAAATGTCCTAACCTATGCATCTACTTTATGCAAAGGATCTATTATTTTGAAATTCCGCGAATTTCACTTTTTGATTTTATAAGTGTCTAAGCCTATGCATTTATTTTATGCAAGGAATCTATTATCGTGCAAGTTCCCCGAACTTCACATTTTTAGTATTGTGCAAGTTCCCTGAACTTCACACGTTGAGTATTGTGCAAGTTCCCCGAACTTACACAAATTCATATATTGTGCAAATTCTAAACTTCACTTTGTGCAAGTTCTCTATCCTTCTCATATTGTATTGAGTAGGTTATTGTTAAATCGAAAGTTTTTTACTTAATTGCTTGAACTTTGTTTCCAAGGATGTTATTTAGTGGTTTAATTACGTATCAATTATTCCACATTGATATTATTGATGTCCGCACCTAGTGCATTTGAGCTCATACAGTCTTGGACTTGTGCATTATTCAAGGTTCTAAATTTCTTGAACTATGTCAGTAAGAGTCTGAACCTTTGCTCGATCAGACTAGTGTATGATGTTTTCTTTGAAGCTATCCAAACCAATGGATGGTAAGGATTCTTAGACGAAACAGAACACCCCTCATATGTAGGAGTGTGCCCAGGTATCTAATATATATGATACGAGTAAGCAGATATAAGTGTTATGCATATTCACGTTGTGCCCGAGGCTGATCTCCTCGAGGAACTAAGTTTCTATAGCCAGAAGCCAGTAATTCTAAAATGGTCAATTAGCTATTGAACCCATTGGAAAGTTATAGTTCAGAGTCTACTCGACTATCAGTCATTCTAAAAGCAATTATTATCTTTGCTTTTAATAGTCATATTATTGAATCTTTCAGATATTCATGGTGTTGAATCATGCAGGTTTTTGAATCTTACAGATATTCATATCGTTGAATTATACAGATGTTCATAGTATTGAATCATATAGATTGTTGAATCATTCTAACATTCATATTGTTGAATCTTTAAGATATTCATTTTGTTGAAATCGTTGTCAGATATTTTTCCATTCATCATAATATATCCTTTATTGTTGTATTTAAACTTGCTGAGCAAACTTGTTGCTCATTCTTGCTATATCATGACTTATATTGCAGTTAAGCCCGAGCCCTTAGGGAAGGACAAGGATAAAGGAAAGATATAGGATGGTTTGCAAGGAGCAGACTTTGTCTTTATGATTTGTTTAATTACTGTTAATGTAATATGAACCCTAATGTTTATTCTAGGGTATATTTGTATTGATGTATTAAGGTTATCGAATCTTGGGACTAGTAACACCTTTTGAATGAATGACGTACGTTTATTATTTTCCGCATTTTAGTTATCGTATGTTACTTAAAGGTGGATGTTAGTATTGTTTCTTGGCGACCGGACCGGGGTCAGAGGACCCGGATTCGGGGGTGTCACAAGTTGGTATCAAAGCTTTAGGTTATAAACGTTAGGAATGAAAAACCTAAGTTATAACCTTAGAAGAAAACTCAAGTAGAGTTTGTAGGTGATGGATTGAGGATATCCATCAAGTATTATTGTGACACTGAAGTTGTTTATTTAAATCAGTTATGATTGATAGACGTCCTAACTTCTTAATGCTAACATGAATAGCATATCACATAAAGCCTAATGTTTTCTTCCTGTCCTCAGGATCATGCCGCCTAGGGGATTTTCGCAGAATAAGAGGGAGGAAGGATCTGTTAGCAATGGTGGAGGGGGAAATGTCGACCTAATGCAGAGCTTTGTTAACCAATTAACAGAAGCAATGCAGAACATAACCCCGCCAGCAGCTTAGCAGCCAGGACATTACTTGGCTAGCTTTAAGGACTTTAAATTAGTAGGACCACCGGAATTCCGAGAAACCTTGGACCCAATTGAAGCCCAGATATGGGTAGAAGAAATTGATAAGGTGTTTGAGGTCGCACGGGTGGCCGAGGCACAGAAGACTAGTTTTGCCACATTCATGATGAAGGGCGAAGGTAATAATTGGTGGGAACCAAATAAAGGACTAGCAAAAGAAGAAGTTATTATGTGGGACAAATTTAAGAATTTCTTTTCAGAGAATACGCAACGAGATATGGAAGTTAAGATTCTGGAGCTGAGACAAGGAGGTATGTCAGTCGCAGATAACGTGGCAAGATTTAAAGAGTGGGTTGGATTCACCTCGCATCAGGTGGATACGGAGGCCAGGAAAATAGAGAGATTTGAATTAGGATTGAAACCATGGGTGCAGAAGGGGGGAAGCGGCGGAGGCAGCAACCCCAATAAGCGTAAATGGATGGAGAGCCAATCATCCGGAGGTGGCAAATCCTGGGGAAAGGCTAATAAAAGTTTAAAGTGCAGTAACTGTGGAAGGAACCACTCGGGGGAATGCTTGAAGGGGAAGAACGCATGTTATCATTGTGGACAATCGGGGCACATGGCTCCTCAATGTCCGAATAAGTCAAAAGGAGGATGTTTTGCGTGTAGAGTCACAGACCATCAAATCAAGGACTGCCCAAAGAGAAAGGGCATTGCAGCTAGCGGCAACCGCAACAATAAGGACGTAGTGTCAAGTATCATCCCGATCAATTATATAGATGCATATGTGTTATTCGATTTGGGTGCCACCTGCTCTTTTGTTTCTGAAGAATTTACTAAACAGTTAGACTTACCCGTGAGAAATTAGAACACCCTATGAACGTAAGAGTAGCAAACAAGGAAGTTAACCCCATAGAATACATTCATAGGAATTGTTATACCGATTTGAAGGGAATTCGTGGATGTCTTCCCAAATGAGATTTAGCAGCAATAGTTTTTGCCGAGGAGTTTTGGAAGCATTATTTGTATAGCGAGAAGTGTGAGATATACACAATCTGAAGTATATCTTCACGCAGAAGGAATTAAACATGAGGCAGCGCCGATGGCTAGAATTGATCAGAGATTATGATTGTGAAATTCTGTACCATCCAGGCAAAGCAAAGGTAGTGGCAGATGCCTTGAGTTGGAAAGGCAAGGAGAAATTATCGAGGCTGACCATTCAAGAGGAATTAGTGAGAGTTTTTGAAAGACTAGACTTAGAGGTTAAGTATCCGATGGAGATCGACGAGAAATTATTTACAATGTTAGTAAGCCCGACTGTATTAGATAAGGTTATGGAGGCACAAGAGAAGGACGAAGTTTGTGATAACATCATGAAGCGATTAGCTGAAGCTGATGAGTTGAAATTTAAGATGGATAGCACTGAACTGCTAAGATTTGAAGGACAAATTTGGGTACTGTTAGTACTAGAACTAAAAGAAGAGATTTTGC
The DNA here is from genome assembly GCA_020205555.1 of Panax stipuleanatus. NCBI lineage: Eukaryota > Viridiplantae > Streptophyta > Magnoliopsida > Apiales > Araliaceae > Panax > Panax stipuleanatus. The sequence continues at coordinate 79,002 of JAINUT010001436.1, read as the reverse complement.
TAGAAGCATTTTTTGGAATGAAAGTGTCAAGCACCGTTGTGTTGAGACGAGGTAGGTGAACGTCGACTGTTGGGACCAGAAGTGGTACAGCAGACGGTAGAGATTATCTAAGGGATAAGAGCGAATTATCCGTTTTTATTGGAGTAACCTTATTTTTACAATTCAAAGGACGGGATTTGTATAAGGGGGAGGGATGTAACGACCAGGAATTTTAAGCTCCTTATTAATTTTATATGTTATTTAAAATTTTTAGGAGTTAATTTTTCAAACTTATTTAAACCTTATGTGGTTATGTGCTTATGTGAATTTAACCTATGCAAATAAATGCTAGGATTTTTATTAAAGGGAATCACTAATGGTTACTTAACCTAGTAGATTAACCCTGAGACTTTTATATTAGAGAATTGATAAAAAAGTGTTAGTAATTATATATTCAAATTACGTGAATATAGTGTAGATATTTAATCATGATTGATTAATTGATATTGGTGTAATTAATCGATAATGTACGAAATTATTATTGTTGATTGATTTATAATTATTATGAATAAATAATAGTTAATGAATTGGGAGTAATTAATTGATAATGTGATGATTAATTATTATTATGAATAAATAATAATTAATGAGTAAGAGATTAATAAATATATAATATTATATTTACTTGATTAATTGATTAATTGTTATATGCAAGTATATGTTATATTAAACCTTTAGTATATGGTAGTTAACTATATATAAAGTGACACATTAATATGATTATACATTATAAATTATATAATGAAATTAATGTCACTATGTGAGTTACTTGACATATGTGGGTGGAATTAAATGAATACCCTATTTCCTTATATTAATAAACGATTATTATTAATAATGATTTCAATAAGTTATTATAATTATTATAATAACAGTTATTATTATAATAATACCCAATTACTTTATATTTGGTGTTAATAAATAATGTACATGGATTATATGTATATACCCTACTTGATGCATCATATTATTAATTGCTCATTGAAATTGTGACTTTAATTTAATTATAGCCTAAGTATTTACATGAAATAAAATGTGAATACATGATATAGCCTAAGTAAGCATGGTATATATAGAATAATAGTGTAGTTTATTGCATCCAAGTTGCTTCCATTTGCTGAGAATTGGTTGTCCCATATTATGTGCCCAATTGCTCTCTTATTTCTCATACACGTGAACCCACATGCTACTCTATCTTCTTCTTCTCAAATTCATCCAAGCTAGCCATAATCATCATAAGGGGAGTGGGATTTATAATGAGTTCCACCCACTCTCACCAACTTTCTCTTATCTATTGTACATTCTTTCAATCCATGGGTTTGATATGAAAGGTAATTGGATTGTTTGGTTATGGGATTGGCTATATATAAGAGCTCTCTCCTTGTTCTTTGTCTTGCTGAGATTTTTATGAAAGTATAGAATTGATACGTAAGCTTGTATTCTGAGATTTCAATTGAGTTGAGGGAGAGGATTTTTGCAGCTAGTCCATTTCTCACAGAGGTATAATCACTTACATTCTTGTTCTTCATTCTCTGTAAAATCCCATTCATGCTCTACATTGTCAAATTCTTGAGTTTTGCAATCTAGATGTTAATTGAGCTATAGAATATGTTTTGATAAGTGTTATATGAAGTTATATGCATGATAGGATTGTATTATAGCTGGTACATGAAGAATTCTGAGTTGGGATTACAGTCTGCTGAAAACTGCACTGCTCTGCGTCTGGCCGCCAGCCTGCGCAGCTGCGCCAGTGTTGCACTGGCCAGCGGCGCAGCTGTGCCAGTGCCTGTCTGCAGATTTTTAGTTTCTTTTCCAATCTGTCCATACTGACTTATAGTACTAGTTTAAAATGAGCATGCTAGCATGAAGGATACTTATATATGTGTTTATTGAGATAGCGTGAGTTGTTTTAACTTCATTAAAATCCCTTGCTAAGTGAACTTCGAAATTGAAAAGGAACTTAGAACTTTTAAAGTAAACTTTGACATATGTGTGTCATGTCTACATTCTGATTTTTCTGGCATGGTAATATAATGTAGAGATGCATGAAAGATGTATTACCTTGTGTATATAGGTATCATAATATAACTTGAACATATTGACCTCGTTAGTGAACATTTCTAACGAAAGATATAAGTTTCAAAGGTGAACTTGAACATATAGATATTGTGTACGCGTTCTAATTGGGCAAGCATGTTAGTATGGTCCAAATGGACATGAGCACTAAATCTAATGTGGTAGAACATACTAGCATACTTGATCATAAGTTAAGATATTTTCAAAGGAGAAACTTAAGACGTTTTTAAATAAGAAACTTAAGAACTTTGAAAAGCAAACTTGACCAAGATTTTATCTTACGATTTCTGATCTTGTGAACATACGTAGATAACTTAGATATGTATGTGAAGGAGTCTAACATGAGGCATATGTTTGCTTCATGAGTGATCGGTTTTGATAGCTTGGCATTAAAGGACCTTTCTAAAGGAAATCTTGAAGACTAGTTGTCAATAACTACATTACAAGTATTCTAGGATCTAATATCATGGTTAAGCGTGTCATGATTTACAAGCATGCTAGCTAGTCATATGTATTGTTAAATAGTTGAGTAGAGATTTTGCATGTGCACCCATAATCATAGAAAGTGGATTCCTAAGGCATGAGTTATGACGATTAAAGTGTACACTTGTAGTATACGCACAAGCATAACTTCTTAAGTATTGTTTGACCTTGTTATGTGATAACATGACTTTAATAACCAATCTTGAAGCATGAACTTATATTGTTTAAGTATGTGAATGTCCAACATAAAAATATGTGGTCTTGAAGTGAACATAGAATGAACATGTTAGCTTTCGAACTTGAGTTAGATAAACTTGATAAACATGTGTGTTGATTTATATCAGTAACTGGAAGTGCTATGTGTTCAAGCCTATATTAACGCATAGAAACTAAGTAATCTAGAGTTAGTAAATCTAAAGACAGGATTAGATTGACTAACGTGAACTATGTGATAGAATTGTATAATGACTAGATTCTTCTATGTGTGAATTTATATTAGTTTATATATACTAATTGGAGAGACCGACTTGTTAATATTAGGTCATTCCAACGCCGTTTAAATTAAAGCTAGAATTATTTGTAGCTGAGGAATCAGGCAAGTTTCCTAGACCCTTGCATTACTTTATTCAACAGATATTGTAAGCAAATTTCCCGAACTTCACTCTTTGATTGTGCAAGTTCCTTTGAAACCATTCTTGTATTGTATGCAAGTCTCCCTAACTTTACTCAAATTTATATTGAGCAGGGTATTATTATATTGCAAGTTTTTCTGAACTACTCTTTTATTTGAGCAAGTTTTTCTTGACTTATACTTATTTATTGTACAAGTATCCGGACCCTATTGTGCAAGTATTCTAAATTATTGTACTACCTTATTCAATGAACCGTGTAAGCGAGTTTCTAAACTTCACTTGTTTTTTGGTGAAAGTTTTCTATCCTTCTCATATTGTATTGAGCAGGTTATTATTGTATTGCGAAAGTTTTCCGAACTTCACATTTTGAGTATTGTGAAAGTTCCCCGAACTTCACACTTTGGTTATTTTGTAAATTTTTGAACTTCATTTCTTTATTATGCAAGTTCTCTAAACTTATACAAACTCGTATATTGTGCAAGTATCTTATCTTTGTGTTTACTTTACTCAAAGAATGTTATAAGCAAATGTCCTAACCTATGCATCTACTTTATGCAAAGGATCTATTATTTTGAAATTCCCCGAATTTCACTCTTTGATGTTGTAAGTGTCTAAGCCTACGTATTTATTTTATGCAAGGAATCTATTATCGTGCAAGTTCCCCGAACTTCACATTTTTAGTATTGTGCAAGTTCCCTGAACTTCACACGTTGAGTATTGTGCAAGTTCCCCAAACTTCACACGTTGAGTATTGTGCAAGTTCCCCGAACTTACACAAATTCATATATTGTGCAAATTCTAAACTTCACTTTGTGCAAGTTCTCTATCCTTCTCATATTGTATTGAGTAGGTTATTGTTGAATCGAAAGTTGTTTACTTAATTGCTTGAACTTTATTTCCAAGCATGTTATTTAGTGGTTTAATTACGTATCAATTATTCCACATTGATATTATTGATGTCCGCACCTAGTGCATTTGAGCTCGTACAGTCTTGGAGTTGTGCATTATTCAAGATTCTAAATTTCTTGAACTATGTCAGTAAGAGTCTGAACCTTTGCTCGGTCAGACTAGTGTATGATGTTTTCTTTGAAGCTATCTGAACCAATTGATGGTAAGGATTTTTAGATGGAACAGAACACCCCTCATATGTAGGAGTGTGCCCATGTATCTAATATATATGATACAAGTAAGCAGATATAAGTGTTATGCATATTCACGTTGTGCCTGAGGCTGATCTCCTCGAGGTACTAAGTTTCTGTAGCCAGAAGCCAGTAATTCTAAAAGGGTCAATTAGCTATTGAACCCATTGAAAAGTTATAGTTCAGAGTCTACTCGACTATCAGTCATTCTAAAGGCAATTATTATCTTTGCTTTTAATAGTCATATTTTGAATCTTTCAGATATTCATAGTGTTGAATCATGCAGGTTGTTGAATCTTACAGATATTCATATCGTTGAATCATATAGATATTCAGAGTATTGAATCATATAGATTGTTGAATCATTCTAACATTCATATTGTTGAATCTTTAAGATATTCATTTTGTTGGAATCGTTGTCAGATATTTTTCCATTCATCATGATATATCCTTTATTGCTGTATTTAAACTTGCTGAGCAAACTTGTTGCTCATTCTTGCTATATCATGACTTATATTGCAGTTAAGCCCGAGCCCTCATGGAAGGACAAGGATAAAGGAAAGATATAGGATGGTTTGCAAGGAGCAGACTTTGTCTTTATGATTTGTTTAATTACTGTTAATGTAATATGAACCCTAATGTTTATTCTAGGGTATATTTGTATTGATGTATTAAGGTTATCGAATCTTGGGACTAGTAACAACTTTTGAATGAACGACGTATGTTTATTATATTCCGCATTTTAGTTATCGTATGGTACTTAAAGGTGGATGTTAGTATTGTTTCGTGGCGACCGGACCGGGGTCAGAGGACCCGGATTCGGGGGTGTCACAAGAATATTATTATGGTTTTTATATATCGGAGTCCCCTTTTAAAACTCCAAGTTTTTTTTGGAATCCATATGTTTTTCGTTAACCATGCATGCTAATATAGTAAAACATGCTTACATTACCCCAATATATTCATATATATGTATTAATCATGCTTCCATGTTTGTTTAAACCAAATTAAATAATTAGTGCCTAACAGTTTTGCAGCAGGATGCAGGAAACTGCAGCAGGGGCCCTGCGGAGCTGCGCCATATCCCAGGCTTAAACCTGGCGCAGCTGCGCCACTACTCGTTCGCACCAGACAACAGGCAGCCACGGCAATTTCTAGCCTAACTCACAAAATTACTTCACGAAATCAGTTCCAAGCAGTCACATTGTGGTTTAAACATACTACCAAGACTATATAACAGCTAACAAGTATAACCCAATCAACTTATCACAATATCCAAGCTTAATTCAAGAATTAAAAAATTTCAGACAATTTGCAGTGATAGAAAAATGAAGAACATGGAAATTGTTATATGAATTTGATTGCTAGCAAGCCACATGGTATACTAATATGATAATAGGTTTTGTACAACAACCCAATTACACTTCAATTCCACATAACCAAGAATCCAAGAAATCTACGAATTTGCATATGTTAAATGCTAATTGGACTTGCTTCTAACTCTAGAATGCTCAACACTGATATATTTATAACTCCCAACTCAACACTTAAGAAATTCTAAGCAATTTAAAATGTGAAGGAAATGGTTGTATTTATAGCAAAAACTAATACTCAAACAATGCTATCTTCCCATGAATCAAACCAATGAGAATTTAAATTGTAGGGAGGTTAAGAAATGGTTGGTAATTAGTAGTTGAAACTCATCATCATGCCCACTCCTTTGCTCATTATGAACTATAAAGCTAGGAGAGTTTTGCTGAGTTTTAAGGTTATAGGCTTTAGCCTTTATAATGTTATGCACGTGAAGGAGAATGGGTCTCATATAATGGGACAAGGCAATATAAAACTCATCATTCCCAACTTGTAAACAACTAATGTTAATACTTAGGCTATATACACATATATATTTTATACATATGTCTTTAATTGAGATGTCACACTATAATTCACATAAGGTAGTAATTGTGGCTTGCACACATATAATCCATGTACATTTTTATCATACTGGTATAATTTACTCGGATATAATCACATCACATTGTCTTCTTTATTAAAATAATAGTTTACAATATGTTCATGGTATAATATTGTAAGGTATACCCACACACATATTGTCACATAAGCATTTCATGATGTATTCATAACATATGGTTTCAATATATGATATAGTCACATAGATGTTGTACTACTCTATATATAATATAGTTGACTATTACACTTTTAGTATTGCATGCTTGCACATATGAATTAATAAATTATATTAATCAATCCATTTTTCCTTAATCGATGAAATTATTAATATCCACAATAATTGATTAACACTTACATAATTAAATATCACATGAATATAGATCTTATTATATTTATGAACACGTTGCTTATTATTATTATATTATTTGCAATAATAATAATCCACACATCATCAATTAATTATCATTAATATTCTATAACAATTAATTAATATTCTACGATAACAATTAACAATTAATTAATTGTTCACTTAATAAATCCTTTGTCGATTAATATCATAGTTAATCTTTCTCATCACTGTGCCACATAAGGCCTCTACGAGTTTATCACAACTTCAAAATTTCTCAATTATTATAATCATTCAATTTAATATAATTGAGTTAACTCACAAAATCATTTATATTCAAATAAATCTCATTTCTATTAATATATTTATTTAATAATATTAGGAAAAATATCAGGTATTACATCCTTTCCCCCTTATAAAAATTATGTGCCAGAATTGCTACAAGGTTACACAAATAGATGGGGATAGTCCCTCATCATCCTATCTTCTAACTCCCACGTTGCCTCCTCGACATCGTGGTTACGCCAAAGTATTTTTACAGATGAAATAATTTTATTTCTCAAGGTTTGCTCTTTCCTATCTAGTATTTGGACAAGAATTTCTTCATACGCCAAGTTCTTCTCCACTTGAATGGGCTCATATGAAATCACGTGCTTGTAGTCGACCTTGTACGGTCGCAACACAGAAATGTGGAACACGTTGTGGATGTGCTCCAACTCGGGTGGTAATGCAACTTTGTATGCCACTTCGCCCACTCGCTTCAGTATCTCGAACGGTCCTATGAATCTTGGACTCAACTTCTCTTTCTTGCCGAAATAGATCTTTCCCTTCCATGGAGATACCTTCAAGAATACGAAACTACCGACTTTAAAGTCTCGGTCCTGCCGATGCAAATCTGCCTACGTTTTCTGGCGATCTTGACCTGCTACTAGTCTGGCTCGTATTACTGTCACCACGTCTGCGGTTTGCTGTACTAACTCTGGTTCGAGCATTCGTCGCTCTCCGACTTCATCCCAATATAATGGCATTCTGCACTTTCTCCCATAAAGAGCTTCGTACGGTGGCATGCCGATACTCGCATGGTAACTATTGTTATATGCAAATTCTACTAAGGGTAGGCGGTCGTCCCAATTTCCCTTGAAGTCCATTATGCAAGTTCTAAGCATGTCCTCTAGCATTTGTATTGTTTGTTCACTCTGTCCGTCTGTCTTAAGATGATACGTGGAACTCAACCTTAACTGCGTTCCCATTCTCTGTTGTGAACTATTCAAAAAATTTAATGTGAAGTGCGGATCTCGATCAGAGATAATTGGCACCGGCACTCCATGTCGTGAAACAATCTCCTTTACGTACAGACTCTCTAACTGATTCAAACTGTAGCGGATCTTGATTGGTAGAAAATGTGCGGTCTTTGTAAGTCGATCCACAATAACCCAAATGATATCATAACCTTTCTGCGTAACTGGAAGTCCTACCACAAAGTCCATCGTAATATGCTCCCATTTCCACTCCTGGTATTTCCAACGGTTGTAGTAAACCACTCGGCCGCTGATGCTCTGCTTTAATGCGTTGGCAAGTCAAATATTTACTAACGTACTTTGCGACTTCCCGTTTCAAATTGGGCAACCAAAAATATTACCTTAAATCTCGGTACATCTTCGTGCCTCCCGGATGAAAGGAATATGTCGTATTGTGTGCCTCGTGCAAAATCTCTTCCCTGAACTCGGTTACCGCTGGCACCCACACTCTTCCTTCGAATCTCAAAATACCGTCTTTATCCATTTGGAATCTTTCTTTTTTATTTTCGGCGATCCTCTTTCTTATTTTCCCGCACTCTTCATTCTTCTTTTGTGATTCCTTTACTCTATCCAACAATGTCGGACGAGCTTCTATTACGAACAACTTCTCTTCAGACCTCTCTGGTCCTCTTACCTCTATCTCTAATCTTACCATTTCTCCTACCAATTCCTCCTGAGTAGTCAAATGAAACAATTTCTCCCTTCCTTTTTTGCTCAGAGCGTCGGCAACCACGTTTGCCTTACCCGGGTGATAAAGAATATCACAATCATAGTGCAAATAATGCCTCCAAATTTTCAACGCAAAAACTACTGCCGCTAACTCTAAGTCGTGAGTAGGGTATCATTTTTCGTAATCTTTCAATTGTCGTGATGCATACGCAATGACTTTGCCGTGCTGTATAAGCGCACAGCGAAGTCCCTTGTGCGATGCATCACTGAACACCACAAAATTTCCCCCATCATCTGGTAGTGATAACACAGGCTCTTCGCTCAATCTCTTCTTCAACTCCTGAAAACTCTCTTCGCATTTATCGGTCCATACAAATTTCACCGTCTTCCTCGTCAAATTGGTCAACGGGGTTGCTATCTTAGAAAAATCCTGGATGGATTTTCTATAGTACCCAGCTAACCCTAAGAAACTTCTCACCTCTGTCGGTGTTCTCGGTTGTTCCCAATTACTTACTGCTTCGACCTTTACGGGGTCTACTGAGATTCCATTCTTATCCACCACGTGGCCTAAGAATTGAACCTTCTCCATCCAAAATTCACACTTTGAAGACTTCGCATACATCTTCTCTTTCCTTAGTGCCTCTAAAACAATCTTCAGATGTTCGACGTGTTCTTCCTCCGTCTTCGAATAGATCAAAATGTCGTCGATGAAAACTACTATAAATTTATCCAAGTATGGCTTGAAAACTCAGTTCATCAAGTCCATAAATGTTCCCAGAGCATTAGTTAATCTGAATGACATTACCAAAAACTCGAAATGTCCATAACGGGTTCGAAACGCAGTCTTTGGTATATCCTCATCACGTACCTTCAGTTGGTGATATCCTGTTCGTAGGTCGATCTTCGAGAAACATTTTGCTCCCTTCAGTTGTTCAAATAAGTCGTTTATCCTAGGTAGCGGATATCTGTTCTTGATCGTTACTCTGTTCAGTTCTCGATAATCGATATAGAGCCTCATCGATTCGTCCTTTTTCTTAACGAATAACACTGGTGCTCCCCAAGGAGACACACTTGGTCGCATGAAACCTTTATCTAGTAACTCTTGCAGTTGTATCATCAATTCCTTCATTTCTACTGGCGCCATACTATATGGAGCTTTCAAAATCGATGTCGTTTCCGGTGCTAAGTCTATTACGAATTCAATTTCTCTGTCTGGCGAAAGACCAGGCAGATTGTCCAAAAACACATCTTAAAATTCATTTACTACGGATATATCCTTAATTTCTACTCCCTTTTTTCGAGTATCTACAATATAAGCTAAATAACCTACACATCCTTTTCTTAATAATTTCTTGGCCTGCATCATCGTAACGCAACACGATTGCTTAAGCGATGAGCTACCATAAAACACTACCTTAGACTTACTCGGAATCTGAAGGTTCACACATTTATTCTGACAGTCAATTATTACAGCATGGTTATGCAGCCAATCCATTTCCAATATTACGTCAAATTCTCCCAATCTAATAGGAATCAAGTCTACGCTCAGTTCATGTTCTCTAATGTTTGCGCGATAATTTTGATAAACGAATTCTACAGGGATTACTTCCTTATTCGCAACTTCTATGTTCAAGGGATTTTCTAATCGTTCTCGGGGTGTGATAAGTTTACTAGAAAATTCTTCAGATACAAAAGAACAGGTGGCACCCGAATCAAATAATATATAAGCATTTATATCATTGATTGGGATTATACCTGACACCACGTCCTTCACAGCCACTGCGTCCTGGACGGTCATGTTAAAGGTTCTGGCGGTTGGGCGATTGGATTGTGTCGGTCCGCTGATCATCAGTTTGTTCCCTCCTTGTTGGCTACTACTTCTGCCACTTCCCTTCTTTGGGCAATCCTTAATTTGGTGCTCAGTTGAGCCACATGCAAAGTATCCCCTAATTTTCTTCTATTTTGGGCTATTTGGCGATATGTGCCCCTCTTGGCCGCAATTATAACACGTGCTTTTTCCTTTCCAGCATTCCCCCTGATGACTTCTCCCTGCACTTATTACAAGTCTCACTCCTTTTCTTAAAACTCCCTTGGTGACTCCTACCTTGTTTGTTGTTGTTGTTGTTATTCTCCCACTTTCTCTTTCCCAAATTATTTCCTCCACTGCTGCTTCCTCCAGTATGGTTCTCTCCTCCAGCATTCTTTCCTTTCTTCCCTTCGTTGTACAGACTTAAGGGCTCACTGCCACCTTCCGCAATGATTTCCTTCTCCAGCAATGTTGCAAAGGAATCAATTTAAAGAACTGATACCTTATTGAACAACCATGGCTTCAGCCCTTGCTCAAAATGTCTTGCCTTCCTTTCCTCATTTCCTACTTAGTGATCTGCAAATCGCGCTAGTTCATTAAACTTAGCGACGTACTGCGCCACCGTCATGTCACCTTATTTTAACTCTAAGAATTTCACCTCCATTTGGTTCTGCATGCTCTTCGGGAAGTAGTTCTCGAAGAACAGCGTCTTAAATCTATCCCATGTTATCGTCCCTTCTCCAGCTCTCTACTGATTTGCCTTCCACCAATAGTTCACTTCACCTCTCATCATGTACATAGCAAAGACCATTTTTCTGGTCTTCGCCCACACGAGCTATAGTGAAAGCCTTCTCGATCTCCTTGATCCAGGTTTGCGCAATTATCGGGTCAGTAGTTCCCTCAAACTCTGGGGGTCCTACACTTCTAAAGTCTTTGAAGGTTGTTACTGGCATAACCTGATGGTTTGGGCTAACAGGTTCATTGTTCCTCCCCCTAAGAGCTTCTCCTAACAGATCAACTAGCTTCTAAATAGGATATACGTGTTCCCTCTCGTTGTTAACTGATTCTTTGGGTGCAGTCAATCTACGTCTTGGTGCCATGATTTGCATCACAAATTTTCATTTTATTATTATTCAGTTATATCACTTAACTATTTCCCTTAACATCAAGAAGAATAAATTTATAACACGTTTCTGAAATAAACTTCATTTATATTCATATGCCAAATCGTTTCATTCCATGATTTTTCCTAGCATATTTCTATAAATGTTATCACATATCCCCTAATATCACAAAAGACGTGAATATACCAACCTGTTACCATACTACCTCTCTAACAAAAGCTTACTCGGTGTTTACATCACTATCCCACACTTTACACAAAAAGTTGGGATTACAACATAGTATATACATCACATAAAGTAAATACTACAACTAGACTGACTAAAAGTCTCATCCCATCATGCCACGCTCCACAGCGCTCTTGTACTCTATCTGTGCTATATACGCTACCAGCTCTAGACTTATAGTATGTATGGTCTGTCTCTGCTCTGCCGAGTAGTGGTACACATCATCAATCACCCTCTCAAAAGCTGAACGAAACACATACCAGATCTTGTTCATCTTCCTCTTCTTGCATCTGACCTCATCATCTAGGTCGTCAGCTCTCTCATTAGACGCTTCCCACTTCTCCTCGAAGTGTATCTTATCCATCACCTCAAATTCTAGGTGAGTACGGAGTGCTTCCTTCTTAGTCTTCTCACTCAGCTCCCTCTGTTCTACCTCTTCTAGCTTCCCTGCCAGATCTACATTTCCCGCCACCGACCTGTGGAATAGGGTTCCCATCTGGATCCCTGCCTCCCTACGATAAGCAATCTCCACCTCTAGCTCCTGCATGGCGAACTTCCTCTAGTGGTCTTCGTCCCGCAGTTTTTGGAACTCCGACTATCTCTCTAGGGCCTCTTCCTCTAAATCCTGGACTCTGCAGTCCAACTCAAGGATTCGCTCCTCATACTCATCTAATATATGCTCCTCAAGATTGGGCTCATAGGAGTCCTCCATGGGCTCCTCCTCTGAAGGCTAGTCCTCAACAGGCTCGTCCTCCATCGGCTCCTCCTTGGGGTCGAACTCTATCTCTATCTCATCCTTGTCATCTGACTCGGATGGTGCAATAGCCTGCACTGGTACAACCTCTATAGGTGCCTCATACACCACATGAATATCCCTAAGCTCCTCCTCAGCCACCCTACTAGATACTCCCATATCTGCCATCCTACAATCACAAACACAAGACAAACAAATAGCAACTCCATTAGAATGTTAAATAAATATAAGTTCATTGTATAAAATGAAGTTACATTTCATAACACACTAAGTCTCTCTCAAGGAAAACTCTACATGAGTTTTATCTCCTTTCTAACTTCTAAGTTCTCCTAAGTTATAATCTAAGGACACTCGCTCCTAAGGTTTATAACTACAGCTCTGATACTAACCCGTGACGCCCCCAAATTCGGACCGCCACTTGGTCTCTCGAATTCGGTTCATCACGTTCTAATGGAAATACGATAATAACTAAAATCACATATTCACAGCGGAAAATCTAATTTAGAATAATTTACAATAATTTATTATAATTATTCACCCAAGTTTCGCAACTTACAGTACTTAATAGATTACATAATAATATCAAATAACGACTTATTACATAGTCTAACTTAAGATTAAATATAGTCCGAAGATAGTCTTAATACAATCATTAAAATATTTAAAACATAAAGGAACAAGCTAGTTGGTAGGCTTGCCTTTGCCCATATCAATACTCGAAGGTTCGCCCTGCTTTGCCTTCACTAAAAGTTTTAGGGAAAGCAAGAATGAGCATAAATTTCTCAGCAAGTAATATACAATAAGGGTGATGAGTATTATATCACGAGATTGAAATATCAAAGTATAATCTTTTAAGATAATTCAGAGTTTCAGAATATGAACAACGAATATCAATAATTCTCGAATCAAATCTTTGGAATATGAAATTCAATTTAGATCAATAGATATATATGAGTTCAAGGGTTATCAACGTATCCAACTGGATAAAATAATTTATACTGAGCAGTCACTAAGGACTATCGAACATCTACTAGAATCAACAATATTAAACTGATAACCCAAAAGAATATAAGTATGGTAGATGATCAGTCTATAATACTCTATATTATGCATAACACCACAGTAATATTCACGCGTGTGTTGGGGCTTCCAGCAATATACACTCCCCTTACCATAAGGGTTGTTCAACTCAGTTTTCAAGATTTTTGCACCAGTCAATTGGTTTGGACAGTTTATAAACATGCATATAGTCTAGCTGAATCAAATGGCATAGACACTTTCACAATATTCAAGAACAATACCAAGTTCAACATGAATAATATCTTTTATAAGACTTAATGAAATAAGAGTTCAAGTTAGAGAACTTGCATAATAAAAGTAGGGTTCAGATACTTGCAAATAATACAGGAACGGGTTTAAGGAAACTTGCCTTTAGCGTAGTCTATCCACGTAAAGTAATTCAACACTTTTAAATCCCTATCGTAATATAACTACGTACATATATATGATATCCATTAGTCATATAATTTAACATCATATCTTATCTTCGGATATACGATCAACACATAAGCTAAATTTTAACCTAGCTACACAGTTATGTAGTATCATATTAATATAACTTTTATCCTTAACGTTCCTCCTTTTGAGTTAAAACACATTCTCATATCATTAATATCACATAAGATCACAACAAATAGCAAACATAATCTTTCTAGCACTGTATGGCATTATTGTAAGCTAACCGTCAAATCGGATTCAAGTAACAACATATGATATCACATAGCATATATACATGTTAAAGAGTCCTTCCGTGTTCGATCGTACATGCTATAGTTCTAAATCATGATTTCTAACGACTTAGGGTCAGGAAACGCCATGAGTTCCCGTAAGTTATCATGCTTGTCATGTAAACATGTAAAGTGATCACATTTTAGACATGCTTGCAAGTTTTTATTTCATATACACATCGTGAGTATTGTCACTTAGCTTAAATCATACTTTATTTGTGTTTATTTAACTATCAAGGCACCTAACATGGCATGTACACATATATATATATATATGACACATTAGTGAGGTTTGAAGGTACTATCAAACATGTCCACGATTTTCAAAATCTAGGCTTCGATATATCATGTCAAGACTTACGTTTTAAACTTACACTTTCACTTAGTAAAGTTCGTAAATGAAGTACACATGCTCATGTCATACTATAAAACATATATAAGCAAGTCAACATGCCTTCCATGCATTTCAAAGTCATCTAAATATGCTCATAACATCAGAATGTATATATGGCATTTACATGTCCATATCCACCTTCAAAACTTACATTTTTGTTAGGAATGAGCACTAGTTAGGTTCACATGTTCATATTATCTCACGGAACCAATATAAATAAGCTAACATGTACTTCATGTGTTTCTAGGTCAAATTAACATGTCTCAAAAGTCAGAATACTATTATGGTATTTATATATCAAAGTCCCTTTTTAAAACTCTAAGTTCATTTCGGAATCCATATGCTTTTCGTTAACCATGCATGCTAATGAAGTAAAACATGCTTACATTACCCCAATATATTCATATATATGTATTAATCATGCTTCCATGTTTGTTTAAACCGAATCAAACAATTAGTGCCTAACAGTTTTGCAGCAGGATGCAGGAAACTGCAGCAGGGGACCTGCGCAGCTGCGCCACATCCCAAGCTTAAACATGGCGCAGCTGAGCCACTACTGGTTCGCACCAGACAGCAGGCAGCCACTGCAGTTTCTAGCCCAACTCACAAAATTACTTCACGAAATCAGTTCCAAGCAGTCACATTGTGGTTTAAACATACTACCAAGACTATATAACACCTAACAAGTATAACCCAATTAACTTATCACAATATCAAAACTTAAATCAAGAATTAGAAAATTTCAGAGAATTTGTAGAGATAGAAAAATGAAGAACATGGAAATTATTATATGAATTTGATTGCTAGCAAGCCACATGGGATACTAATATGATAATAGGTTTTGTACAATAACCCAATTACACTTCAATTCCACATAACCAAGAATCCAAGAAATCTACGAATTTGCAGAAGCAGACAATTGGAGTTCAGGAAATGAAGAACAAGGAAATAAAATTATACCTCTGCTATATGATAATTGGAGTTGCTGCTAACTCTAAAATGATCAACACTGATATATTTATAACTCTCAACCCAACACTCAATCAATTCTCAGCAATTTAAAATGTGAAGGAAATGGGTTGTATTTATAGCAAAAAATAATACTCAGACAATGCTATCTTCCCATGAATCAAACCAATGAGAATTTAAATTGTATGGAGGTTAAGAAATGGTAGGTAATTAGTAGTTGAAACTCATCATCATGCCCACTTCTTTGCTCATTATGAACTATAAAGCTAGGAGAGTTTTGCTGAGTTTTAAGGTTATAGGCTTTAGCCTTTATAATGCTATGCACGTGAAGGAGAATGGGTCTTATATAATGGGACAAGGCAATATGAAACTCAGCATTCCCAACTTGTAAACAACTAATGTTAATACTTAGGCTATATACACATATATATTTTATACATATGTCTTTAATTGAGATGTCACACTATAATTCACATAAGGTAGTAATTGTGGCTTGCACACATATAATCCATGTACATTTTTATCATACTGGTATAATTTACTCAGATATAATCACATCACATTGTCTTCTTTATTAAAATAATAGTTTATAATATGTTCATGGTATAATATTAGGAAAAATCTCGGGTATTACAGCGGGTATGGATTTTCTTAATATAGCAGGTTTGCGGGGTGTGACCACATATCACCCGTTGGTAGTCATGTGTCAGTTTGATCAGTTTTAGGATTTTCAGTCCTTTGAGGGTGCTTTGGATCATAGATTATCTACTTTATCTCTGTCTAAGGATGATTTAGCTAAAGTATAAGTTCTGGATTCATCGGGAGACAACTGAGTTTCGTGATAGCCACTTAGGTTGTTCAGCTGAGTACAGGGCATGGTTGGAGGTAGATATGGCAGCCATTATTGACTATTGAGATCGAGTATGGATTCAGATGATGAGGAGCCTATGGAGCATCCACTTTCCCCTACTAAGGATGAGATGTTCGTCGATTTGACTACAACCTTAGTTAGCTCGTCCTCTAGTTCTGCTTTCGCTTATGTCCCACTATCTAGAGAGGCTCTGGTTGCATAGGGTGTAACTTTTGACTTTTGAGAGGGATAGGGCTCGGACGTTGATGTTGAAGGCCTTGTCCAGTAAGGATTCAGTTTATCTAGAGAAGGATTCGGCTCGGTATGCCATAGATGCCGCTATTGCTGATTATGCGGCTCTCAAGTCTTTTATTAATGAGATTGTGGTTCAGGCTCGAGAGCTTGTGGATCATCAAGATAGTACCATCCGGACCGCTATGGAACTTCTGACATGCATTGATGCCGTGGTGCAGGAGCTTAAGGTTGCTCTTCAATTTGTTGAGATGGTTATGCTTTTGGAGTTGATGGCCCATTTGACTACGAGTTTATAGCTTACCTTCTATTTCCTGTATATATTAGATTAGTTCCTTTTGTTATATACTGGATACTTGAGTATATCAAATAGTAGCATATAAAAAATAATTGTATTTTACTTTCGTTTTGAGAATGTCTTGATCTTGTATGAGGCTGGCCATTTTATCTCTGTGACTTGCTGTCTTAATGTATCACTATCTTTTCCTTTTCGGAGGTTGTGACGGATGTGATGGAATGACACTAAGCTATTGTATGATGGGTCACCGACCTTTGGGTTTTTCTTGGGTGTAGGCTTTTTAGGTATGATTTGGTGTCTTGGGAATGGTATTTGGGTTGATGTTTAGGTTGGGAAATAGAGGGTTTGGTTTTTCCTTTTGAAAGTTAGACAACACCATAGATGGCTGCCTACATACTCCCATGGATGGAGGGAGATCAGGTCTTGCGTAGTTCAGGCTCAAACTGTAAAGACCTGATAGATTTTTTTTTAAAAAGGATGGTCGCTGCAGAAGGTTCAAGCATAGTACCTCTTCACGGAATCTGAATTAATCAGTTGTGGAAATTCCTCGCTATCCATTTCTTGTAATTAGAGGGCTCCGCTCGATAGCACTTCTTCGATAATGAATGGGCCTTCCCAATTTGGGGAGAATTTTCCTTTGGCTGTGTCTTGGGTTGAAATGAACCTTTTCAACACTAGGCCGTGCTTCTTAAACTGCCAATGACGAAAATTTTTGTTATAGGACCTAGCTATCCGTTGCTTATATAAATGACCATAGAAGATGACGGCATCCCTTTTCTCGTCTATCAGAGATAATTGACTGTACCGGTCTTACAACCACTGATTTTCTTCCATCTGGGCATCTATTAACACCCTCAATGATGCCATTTCTACTTCTATAAGAAGCACGACTTCCATACCATAGACCAATGAGTATGGGGTGGCGCTAGTAGAAGTGCACATTGATGTTCTGTATGCGAGCAAGTTAAGGGTAAGAGGTCAGGCCATCCTTTATGATTGGCAGACATCTTTTGCATGATCTTCTTGATGTTCTTGTTGGTTGCTTCAACGATACCGTTCATCTTGGACGATAAATGACGGAATTAAGACGTTTGATGTTGAATTTTCTGCACAATTCCCTCATCATTTGATTGTTTAGATTCTTTGCATTATCTAATACGATAACCTCCGATTTCCTATATCGACAGATTACGTTGTTTTAGCTAAAACTGATGATAACCTCATTGGTGACTTTGGGGAAGGAGACAGCTTCCATCCACTAAGTAAAGTAGTGATAATAGTAAAGATGAACCTATGAACGTTGCTGGCTTTGGGCTCAATTGGCCTGATCACGTCCATCCCCCACATGGAAAAAATCCATGATGAACTCATGCAGTGTAGTTCACTTGGAGGAGCGTGGATGACGTTTCCCTGGATTTGGCATTGATAACATCTTTTGACGTGATCATCACAATCGGTTTTGATAGAGAGGCCAGTAATGCCCTGTTCCTAATAACTTCTTGGAAGTAAAGGACCACTCATGTGTGGTCCACACACTTTACCGTGGACTTCATCCATAAACCTCTGGGCTTGATCTTTGTCAAGGCATCTTAAGAGGCCTATTCCAGCATTTATTTTGTAGAGAGCGTATCCACTTAAGTAAAATTTCATGGCCATCTTTTGGATTCACTTTCTGTCAGCTTTGCTTGCCCCAGTGGGTATGGATCCATCTCGTATATATTCTTTGATATCCTGGTACAAGGGCGATTTGATGGGAGGTAGTTCATCTGATACTTCCCCTGTGTAATTCCCGTAGGCTGGTGCTATCTGTGTTGACAGGGATTCCCTTCCTTGTGAATATGTGGATTAAAGAAGCCAGAGTTGCCAGTGCATCTGCAAAATCGTTTTGATTTTGAGGATTGTGTATGAAGGATATATCTTCGAACTCCATAGCCATCTTGATAACCTGCCGATGATAGTGCAGCAAATGCAATTCTTTGGTTAGACGTTTGATTCCCATTTCTCCAAAGACCGCTAGACGTTTGATTCCCATTTCTCGAGCAAGTTTCAATCCTATTATGCAGCCTTCACACTAGGCTGTGTTGTTAGTTTTGCTGAACTGTAGTTTCTGGCCTTGGGATATTGTTCTCCAGTAATGGATACGAGAACTGCCTCTGCTCTCTAGTCTTCCATGTTTACAGCACCGTCGAAGTACAGTTTTAAAAATTGGCCTGTATCTTCTAGATAGTTTTGCTGGATTGTCATTACATCATCGTCGAGAAAGTATGTTTCCAGAGGTTTGAAGTTCCCTGTCGGTGCTTCAGCTAGTTAATTTGCAATTCCCTTGCCCTTGATGGCTTTTTGGGTCACGTAGATGATGTCAAATTGTTGGAGAATTAGTTGCCACCTTGAAAATCGACAATTTAACATAGGCTTGTTGAAGATGTACTTTAAAGGATTCATGCTGGATATGAGATAAGTTGTATGTTCATGAAGGTAATGTTGTAACCTCATAGCGGCCTATGCTAGTGCGTAACAGGACTTTTCAATTAATATGTATTTTTACTCATATCTGTTAAATCTTTTGCTGAGGTAATAGATGGATCTTTGCCTTGCCTCTATCATCTTCCTACCCCAGCATGTTGTTGGGTAAAAACTAATACGCGCAACACGCAAGTATACGTAATCAACGAGTAATATAATGAAAGTAAAGTATCGTTCCCACGGAGACAATAACTACAATTTATCTGAACAATTACCAATTTAATACTATCTCAATTTTATTAAACTAATGATCAAATGGTAATATTTATGACAAACTACTACGTAGACTATAACTAACACTATCCAGGAATTTAACAAGTTTTTGGAGAATTAAGCCTACAACTTCACTTATTGTTTCACTTCAAATGACATACTTTCTTTCAACTTACATCAACTATTCCAGATTATTAACCAAGAACACAAAAGTAGATATAACTATCTCTCAATGCATTACATCCATACTCACTCAAATCCACAATTGATAGAATTAAGCAAGACACCTTAATCAACTAACTCACTATAATACCTATGTGAATTATAATTGAAAAAGTTTTAAAATCAAGTTCTCTTTAGATTACGTATGATGTATAGATATCTCTATCCTACACATGAATTATGAATTCTAGCTTACTGTAGTAATCATAAACATACGTCACTATGCTTAGTTCTAATTCCAAATAACATCTCTCGAGTTCATATGGAATAACAAGTAATTGGTGATCAAGCAATAACATAAATTAAGTGCAAACTAATAATCTGAAAATAATCTCAAAAAACTAAATACAAAGCATGTCAATTCTTAGTTACATAATAAGCTCCGTTGTAGACTTAAATAATAGATTAGTTCATCATAGACAAAGTAAAAAACTATCATCCACAAAGTAAATAACATCCTGAATACAAAGAATAGATGAAGAGAGAAAATATAATCTGAAAGTGTATAGCTACTCGTCTTCAATCTCGCCTTGTGTTCTTCGTGATTCGACTCACTTTAATCCTCCTCACGTGTCAACTTCCACAGAATAGGGTTTGATAATGTCCTAGAAAATCTTATATATGCCCCCTCTGTTAGCCTTATATATCCTCCTAATCACGAGCCAAATATCTCAGCTTTGTTTCTACAAAATCCCATCAAAAGAAAGAAACCATATATTTCCTGCCGCGTACTTTGCCTAGTTAAGTTTTAACCCTTATGAAATGCACCCTGGCGCACCTGCTCCTAGGCGAGATTATCAAGCTCTGAAAATGCGCCCCTGCGCACCTAGCTGATTTCCTACAAATTTCTTCCTTGAAGTCCTTAGTTCCTTGTGCTTATCATCCCGGCCATTCCCTACATATAAACCAATGCAAATGCATGAAATGGAACCTAAAAATACTTGAAGTAGCACTATCTTCGGTTTTAATAGTATCAATTCATAGGTTTGAAACCTACTTATCAAATACCCCAAAACTTAAGACTTTGCTTGTCCTCAAGCAAAAACAACAAAAACATAAAACTAACAAGTGAAACTATCTATATGAATGCATATTCATGATCTACTTCCTACATGCCTACGAATCTAGAAATAGATCAGTATGATGTCCACCACAGGTCTCAAAGATATCATAAGATGCTCAAATAATATATCAAATCAACGTACAGTTCATCATTAACCAATCAGTCAATCCAAATCTATCATCACCCATGTTGTGCGTGTGTGCTCGTTAACCATTCTAATCACCAACAGTTCAAGATTATCACATAACAACCTTCTTAGAGGGAAAATTTTAGTTCCATTTCAGTTAATCTGTAAACATGACAAATCCAGTTAAACATAGCAATTACCGAGTTCAGGGATCTCAAATGAGGCTTATTTCTCTTACTTTTTATTCACGGGTGCGTTTTACGCTCCATCCCGCGTTCACAATCGACTGTGCAATGTTTGAATCTCTTAGTCTTTTCAATGTTACCTGTTTATAAAACTTTCGACCAACGACTCCCAAACCAGATGATTTTAAGGCGCTAGGTGTAAAAACATCCCCAAGGGCTTACTTATTTAAGTAACAAAGGCCACAGACATAAACTAGTCAATGTGTTTATTCTTTTTTTTTCTTTTCTCAGTTTTATAATTTCTTTCCTTTTATATTTTCTTTTCTTTTCTTTCACCCCAATGACTCCCCCAAACTCGCGTGTTTACTTCATTTTAGCCTTTACTCTTAGTATACCAATGTCATCAAAATTTAACTAAGATTTTCGCCCCAGGAACCAATTATGAACCCTTGAACTAAGTTGACTAGAACAGTTACACTCTACGTGCTAACTAGTTACATAAGTTTCAGACAGGCTCGGATTTTCATCTTGATTAACATTAGATCTCATCATCAATCTTTACATTGTTCGAGTTAACATGTAATACCAATTTTATCATAAGCCGAGCTAAATTCACACCAATCCAATGCTTAAATTCATGCAACAACATAAATGCCTATATGCAAAGGAAAACATTTTTGTGATTTTTCTCAATTTCTATATTTTTTTATCTATGCATACAATATAACTGATGTAAAATTAAACTAATGACAATATGCTCTAATCTAAAATGCAATTAAACTAACATGCAAAATGAACTACTATATGCAAATTAACTAAATGACTACTCCTACCCCTAAACTTAAACGATGCAATGCCCTCATTGTATACAAATAATGAATTATAAATGTGAGGACTGCCATGAGTGGTCAAGCGTTATACTCGACCGGTGGGTCCTTGGTAGGTGCGTCTTCAACTGGGTCCTCAACAGGTGGGAGTAGGAGATAAGCTTGTAATGGCCAGGGAACTGGGAATTGAAAATTTTTACCGGTTGGATTAAGGCGGGTAAAAGCAGTTGCTAGAGACGGGTTGAACTCATTTTGGGTGGCGAACATATGATCCTGCCTGGAAGCCAACCCGTGTAGTCTCTGATCAAAGTACTGTTGCATATTATGGAATTGCAAGATGAAAGTAACTTTTGTACAGGACGAGTTTTAAGTCCGGGCATGTTCTTGTTCCTTGCTCTCTTTCCACATCAAAATCTACATCCTGTTCGTCTGCCCCTTCATCATCCTCAAAATCGGAAAATGTAAAGCCAAGTCCACGTGGGGGCGAATGCCCTCCCTTCCATACTGAGTACCTTTGAATTATATTGGAATATAAGCACAGTAGTGGCTGCTGGATAGGCTCAGTTGTGCTCCATTGTACCCCTGCATGGGCACATAATGCACAGATAAGTGATGGATGAGGCAATCCACCCTGTAGTGGCCCACGCAGATTTTAGCGAATGAGTGGTGAATGATGCGACCCACGTCGATCGAACGGTCTTTGACAATTGTATAAAGCAGAACTTACTTCTCCTTCATGACTTCGCTCGTAGTGTGTAGATGGTAGCAGTTTTGCACACAAGAACGCATGTCATATCTTCCCTTATAAACTGAGATGGCCAGTCTGAAAGTGAGATCCACTCAACGACCATGTAGCGTCGGGCTTGCACAACTTAGTCAGAATCTGCTCATAATTTGGTCCGCTTTCCTTGACGATCGAAAATGAACAACTCAGTTGTGGCAGATTGTAGTAATCATTGATCTCCTGCACAGTAAACAGTAACATCTTACCTCTCACAAAAGCGAAGAACGGTGATTTATCGGGAGCATTTGCATAGAATTCCTTCACGACCGCCACCACAGCGGCTTCCGGCTGTGATGTGAACGTTTCCCATCACCTCTCGTGAATCTGTTGAAGCATAGCCCCATCAAACTTATCGGGTGTCAAACCACGCTCCGGTGTCAACGCCTTGGTTGATAAATACTCGAACCTCTTCTCCGTCTCGGCGTTCAAAAATGTTCATTTCTCAAATTACTGAGCGGGGGTGGATGAACTCTCCCTGCTTTGCCGTTTCTGATGTCTGGAAGTCATGATGCCGACGGTATGAACCTAACTTGTAATTGATGGAGGGAGCGATTGACGGTTGTTGAGCCTTTTTATCAAACACCTTGTGTGCTAACTGTGAGTGATTGATTGTCTTACCCCAAAACTTCACTTGTTAAGCCCAAATTATATATTCTTCAAGCACTTGTGTAGAAACCTAAAATATACGTTGACACTCACCCAAATATTGATGTTACCTGTGAGTGGTATGAAGAAATCTCAAGGATGTACTGTTGTTGTGAAGAAATCCCCTCTATCCTCTAAAAATTAGTGAATTTAAAACCATAGATGGTGAAGATTAATTAGCTTTGGTGATGAACCATTGAATTTCACTTGAAGAGTGTTTGGGCTAGTATGTGATCGAAATATAGTGCTCCCCTTTGGTTTTGGTTAGGAGAGGTCTCAAACTTCTATTAGGAATGTGCTATGTAACTGTAACAAGAGGGTTTTTAAAACTGAAAAACGTCACCTTGCGCCTAGTCTAGGTGTTTTTTCCTCTAAGTCTCGCATGGGCAAGTATGACCAGATAGCTCTGCGCCTAGGCACATTTTTCTCTTCACTAATCTGTGCCGAGGCGCATTTCACCCGAGAGTACTCGCCTAGGCGAGATTAGTAGGCTTTAATTCTGCACTAGGGAGCAAGTGTGTCTTCTGCGACAATTTTTTTCTTTCTTTGACAGCTCATCCTGTAACCACAACTTATAATCTTAATAGTTCCTCTTTTTTCTCATGTGCATTTCTTCTCCCATCCTGTAACCAAAAACCATAAACACAATTAGTATCCATATTGAATCGAGGCTCGGACATAATTCCTATGCTAAGACGCTTCCTAGTCTACTACTACTTTACTTAATGAAATCAGAAACAAACAAATTTCAAAACATAAAATAATAAAATGATTGGGTTGCGTCCCATCAAACGCTTGATTTAGAGTCTTTCAGCCTGACTACTCCCTATTCTTAAACTGAATCAACGAGGTCAATTGAGGTTGCTTGGCGATCGAGATCACCACCCTAGTAGTGCTTTAAGTTTTGGTCGTTTACTTTGAATATTTCAGATGAATCCCGGCTATATACTTCAACGACCCATTGTAGAAACATTGTCTTGATGGTAAATGGGCCCGACCATTTGGATTTTAGTTTTTTGGGAAAAAGTTTCAACCGCGAGTTGAATAACAATATTGATTGGTCTGGTTGGAACATTTTATCCACTATCTTTTGATCGTGCCATTTGTTAACCTTTTCTTTGTATAACTTTCAGTTTTCGTATGCCTGAAGGAAAAATTCATCGAACTCATTGATTTGTAAAAGTCTTTTTTCCCATACTGCTGTTAGATCAAATTTGAGTTTCTTGATTGCCTAATAAGCTTTATGCTCGAGTTCCACTGGTAGGTGACACACTTTTTCGTAGACCAACTGATATGGAGACATGCCGATCGGGGTCTTGTATGTAGTTTGATATGCCCATAGAGCGTCATCTAATTTCAATGACCAATCTTTTTGATTCGGGTTTACGACTTTCTCCAATATTTGCTTCACCTCTCTATTAGATACCTCTGCTTGGCCACTCATTTAGGGATAATAGGCAGTGGCGATTCTGTGGTTGACCCCATAATTAGTCAAGAGTGCTGTGAAATACTTATTGTAGAAGTGGCTCCCCTCATCATTGATGATTTCCCTTGGGGTGCCAAATCATGTGAAGATGTTCTTTTTGCAAAAATTTCAACATAACCTTCGCTTCATTTGTTAGTAGCGCGACTGCCTCAACCCATTTTGACACATAGTCTACTGCTAACATGATATATAAATTACTGAATGACGATGGAAACGGTCCCATGATATCGATTCTTCATACATCAAAAACCTCGACTTTGAAAATCATATTAAGTGGCATCTCGTTTCGCTTAGAAATGTTGTCAACCCATTGACATCGATCACAGTTTTTCACACACTGATGTGCATCTTTGAATAAGATGGGCCAATAGAAACCTGCCTGGAGTACTTTCGCTGCCGTTCTTTCACTCCCATAGTGTCCCCTATATAATGAGGCGTGACATGCTTGTATGATGCTTTCTACTTCACTTTCCGGCACACATCGCAGAATAATTCTATCGGCACACTGTCGGAACAGAAATGGTTCATCCCACATATACCACTTCACATCATATAAGAATTTCTTCTTTTGTTGGCCTGTCAAATCTGGTTGGAGAATATTGCTTACCAAGTACTTTGCAAAATTTGCATACCACGGAAACTCGCCATGAATCAGAAAGAAATGTTCATCAGGAAATGACTCATTGATCATTACTTTGTCTGTCTTGTCATGATTCGGATTCTATAATCATCAAATGTGGTTGGCCACCATATTTTCTATCCCCTTCGTATCTTTAATTTCTAAATCGAATTCTTAAAGGAGCAAGATCTAGCGAATCAGTCTCAGCTTTGTGTCTTTCTTTGCAACTAGATATCGGATGGTCGAGTGATCTGTGTATACCACCACCTTAGTTCCAACCAAGTACGAGCAAAACTTATCGAACTGCGTACACAACTGCAAGTAATTCCTTTTCGGTGGTTGTGTAGTTACTCTGTGCATCAGTTAATATTTTGCTCGCATAGTAGATAACATGAAAGCCTTTCTCTCAGCATTGTCCCAGTACAGCTCCTATCGCATAGTCACTGGCATCACACATTAACTCAAACGACAATGTCCAGTTCAGTGCTATAATCACAGGTGCTATGGTTAGTTTCTTCTTCAACTACTCAAATGTCGCTAGACAGTCTTCATCAAATTTGAAGGGTACATCTTTCTCTAATAGGCTGCATAGTGGTTTTATAATTTTGGAGAAGTCCTTGATGAATTGGCGGTAGAATCCGGCATGACCGAGAAAACTCCGAATACCTTTTACTGAAGTTGGCGGCGGCTAATTCTCTATTGTTTCCAATTTTGCTCGATACACTTTCAACCCCTTTTCTGTAACTTTATGCCCAAGTATTATCCCTTCTTGAACCATATATAGCACTTTTTTCCAGTTGAGCACCAGATTAGTTTCTACACATCTCTTTAGTACCATGACCAGATTTTCAAGACACCTGTCAAAAGAATCCCTGAATACTAAGAAGTCATCCATAAATACCTCAACACTGCGCTCCACCATATCTAAGAAAATCGCCATCATGCATCTCTGAAAGGTCGCCGATGCGTTACATAACCCGAATGGCATCCTTCTAAGGGCAAAGGTGCCATATGGGAATGTGAACGTCATCTTTTCTTGATCCTCCGGTGGAATTACAATCTGGTTGTACCCTTAATAACCGTCCAACAAACAATAATACTCATGTGCAGCTAGTCTATCTAACATTTGATTAATAAATAGCAAGGGAAAATGATCCTTTTGGGTTGCCTTCCTGTAGTCCATGCAAACCCTCCAACTGGTCACTGTCCTCGTCGGTATCAATTCATTGTTTTCATTTTTCACTACTGTCATACCACCTTTCTTCGGGACACACTGAACTGCACTCACCCATGCACTATTTGAAATCAGGTAGATAATTCCAGCATCAAGCCATTTCAATATTTCTTTCTTCACCACCTCTTTCATAATCGGATTGAGCCTCCGTTGCTATTCCACTATAGGCTTACCATCCTCCTCCATCAGAATCTTGTGCATACAGAATGAAGAGCTGATTCCCTTGATGTCGGCGATAGTCCATCCGATAGCAGACTTGTACTCCCGCAGAACTCTTAACAGCTTACTTTCCTGCAATTCATTAAGAGTAGATACAATAATAACAGGTAAAGTAGATGAATTACCCAAATATGTATACCTGAGATGGTTAGGTAATTGTTTGAGTTTGAGCGTAGGTGGTTCCTCTAAAGATGGTTTCATCCGAGTTGATGAAGTTCCTGCCACTTCCAACGGCGCAAATAGTACTTTGAACCTGCTAAACCTAGGAAGTGCATCTAGCAATTGCAGATATTCCATCAACTTTAGATCGTCACCATCATAATCTGCCATCAATGTTATTTTTAAAGGGTCGGTACTCAATATACGACATTGTTCATCCCCCACCACTTTGTCAATTACATCCAGTCGGAAACACTCCTCATCCTCTTTGGGGAAGTTCATGGACTTGAAAACGTTAAAGGTTACCTCTTGGTTTTAAACTCTCATGGTCAACTCTCCTTTCTGCACATCGATGAGAGTCCTAACGGTTGCCAAAAATGGTGGCTCGAGGATTATCGGAATATCCTTGTCATCTTTATAATCCATGATGAAGAAGTCAGCTGAGAATATGAATTTGTCAACTTTGACCAAAATATCATAAACAATTCCCCATGGATATGTCATAGATCTGTCCGCAAACTGTAGGGAAATGTTTGTTGGTCTAGGTGCCGGTAAGTCCAACTGAGTGTAAACTGATAGTGGTATGAGGTTTATACTTGCACCTAAATCACACAGCCATTTGTTGAAGGCCAAACTACTTATTTTGCATGGAATGGTTTAACTTCCCGGATCTTTCAATTTGGGTGGAAGATTCTTATGTAATATAGTGCTACATTCCTTATTTTATGGTACAGTCTTGAAGTCCTCTAATTCTTTTTCTTCGACAAGATATCCTTCATAAACTTGGCGTAACTAGGCATCTACCCTAATGCTTCCGCGAAAGGAATATTGATATGCAGCTTTTTGAACATTTCTAGAAACTTAGTAAACTGCTTATCTAGTTTCTATTTCTGGATCCGTTGTTGAAAAGGTGGTGTGGGTAAACTGTCGGCCCAACTACCTGTTCCTTTACCGCTGATTCTTCTCCTCCTTTATTCCCTTCCACTGTTTCCTCCACACTTGTCTCAACCTGCTTATCTGTCGTCTACTTTTCTGCATCTTGCTCGGCTAACTATTTTCCACTCTGAAACGTAATAGCTTGACATTGCTCATGGCCTCCCCTAGGATTCTTTTCGGTGTCACTCAGTAAGGTTCCCTGAGGTCTACTGTTCAATGCACTTGCAATCTGTCCCATCTGAGTTTCAAAATTTTTGATCGCAGTCGCCTGAGATTTCATTGCTGCCTCATTCCCTGTTATGTACTTCGCAAGTAGCTCCTTCAAATCTGTCTTATTCTCGTGATGTGTAGCTGACTGTTGGTGTTGATTTTTAAAACTGGGGGTATGCTGGTCGTGGAGCCTGATTCTGAGTCTGATTGTTGCTCCATGAAAAAATTGGGATGGTTCCTTGCCCCCTGGTTTATGTATTCTGATATGTGTTTTGTGGCCTGTTGTAGCTACCCACAAACTATACTGAAGCTGGATTTATCGCACAATGGTATGCTGGATGCTACCCTACATAAAGCTCACACACAACTGCTACCTGCTGCACATTTCCACTCGACATGACATCAATATTCTTTGACAATGCTGCTATTTGTGCTTATAGGGCTGTCATAGAATCCACTTCCAGAATACCTGTTGCCTTGGGTTTAGTTATTCTCTCAGTTGGCCACTGATAGTTGTTTGCAGCCATCATTTCTATCATGTCATATGCCTCCTCAAATTTCTTTGCCATAAAAGATCCACTTGTGGTTGCATCAATGCTAGTCCTTATGTGACTTCCTAACCCATTGTAGAATGTATTCATCTGCATCCACTGCGGTAGTCTATGGTGTGTGCATTTCCTCAACAACTCTTTATACCTTTCCCATGCTTCATATAGAGGTTCTCCCTACTGCTGTGCAAATAAAGAAATATCCGTTCTCAATCTGTGTGTTTTTGTTGGCGGGAAGAACTTAGGCAGAAATTTTTGTGCCAAATCAGTTCCAAGTGGTGATTGACCCCGGTAGTAGAGAGTGGAGCCAACCCTTTGCCTTATATCTGAGCGTGAACTGAAATAACCTTAGTCTGATAGCATCATCTGAAACCCGTTGCACTTGAATGTATCGCAAATCTCTATAAAACTGACAATGTGCTCGTTCAGGTCATCATTCGGTAGATCCCCAAACTGACACTTGTTCTGCAACATTTGTATAGTACCAGGCTTGATCTCGAAGTTATTAGCATTAATCGCAGGCGTGGTAATACTCGACTGAATTTTTGATATCTGCGGTGTAGCATAATCTCACAGTGCTTTCTTTTCCTCTTCAGCCATGTTATCCAGTGTTTCAAGTTCTTCTTGAATTTTCTCAATCCATTTACTTAACCTCTAAAACTGTTTGTCGATGTCGTCCTTGAAAGGCAAAAAATCAGGCTTCTTTGATCGAGTTTGCATGCACTACTCGAGAGTACCTGAAATAATAAATAAAATAAAAATAAGAATAAAATAAGAAAATTCTTTAACTAAAACTGATTTAATTATACTAATATTGGATAAACACAATTAATGTTCCCGGCAACGCCGCCAAAAACTTGTTTGGTAAAATATAATACGCGCAACACGCAAGTATACGTGATCAACAAGTAATATAATGAAAGTAAAGTATCGTTCTCACAGAGATAATAACTACAATTTATCCGAATAATTACTAATTTTATACTATCTTAATTTTATGAAATTAATGATCAAATGGTGATATTTATGACAAACTAATACTTAGACTATAACTAACACTATCCACGAATTTAACAAGTTTTCAGAGAATTAAGCCTACAAATTCACTTATTGTTTCACGTCGAATGACATACTTTCTTTTAACTTAAATCAACTATTCCAGATTATTAACCAAGAACACAGAAGTAGATATAACCATCTCTCACTGCATTACATCCATACTCACTCAAATCCACAATTGATAGAATTAAGCAAAACACCTTAATCAACTAACTCACTATATCTTTATGTTAATTTTAATTGAAAAAGGTTTAAAATCAAGTTTTCTTTAGATTACGTATGATGTACAAATATCTCTATCCTACACATGAATTATGAATTCTAACTTACTAGAGTAGTCACAAACATACATCACTATGATTAGTTCTAATTCCATATATCATCTCTCGAGTTCATATGGAATAACAAGTAGTTGGTGCTCAAGCAAAAACATAAATTAAGTGCAAACACTAGCAAATAATCTAAAAATAATCTCAATAAACTAAATAGAAAGCATGTCAGTTCTTAGTTACATAATAAGCTCCATTGTAGACTTAAATAGTAGATTTGTTGATCGTAGATAATGTAAAAACTATCATCCACAAAGTAAATAACATCCTGAATACAAAGAATAGATGAAGAGAGAAAATATAATCTGAAAGTGTATAGCTACTCGTCTTCAATCTCTGCTTGCGTTCTTCGTGCTTCACCTCACTTCAATCATCCTCACGTGTCAACTTCCACATATTAGGGTTTGATAATGTCCCAGAATATCTCATATATGCCCCTTTATTAGCCTTATATATCCTTCTAATCATAAGCCAAATATCCCAGCTTTGTTTCTGTAGAATCCCATCCAAACAAGGAAACAATATATTTCCTGACGCGTACTTCGCCGGTGCACCTGCGCCTAGGCAAGATTATCAAGCTCTAAAAATGCACCCCGACGCACCTGCTAATTTCCTGTAGATTTCTTCCTTGAAGTCCTTAGTTCCTTGCGCTTATCATCCCGGCTATTCCCTGCACATAAACCAATGTAAATGCATGAAATGGAACCTAAAAATACTTGAAGTAGCACTATCTTCGGTTTAAATGGTATCAATATGTATGTATAAAACCTACTTATCACATTCAGCTCATTACGTTGGAGTTGACTAATATATATATGAAAAGTGAAACTTTATCCCTTGGGGGCACAAAAATAAAAGCTTCGATGAACTGCTTCTTGATGGAGAGGAAGGCTTTCTGACAATCCTCATTCCACTTTCCTGAGCAATTTTTACTCAATAATTTGAAAATGGCCTGGCAGGTTGTAGTGAGCTGAGATATAAATCCGCTGATGAAATTGATTCTTCCTAGAAATCCCTGAATCTTTTTCTCGGTCTGGGGTGAAGGCATCTCAGTGATTGCTTTTATCTTTGTCGGATCTAGTTCGATGCCCTGGTTGCTCACCAGGAAGCCCAACAGTTTGCCTGATTTAACCCTGAAATCACACTTAGATGGGTTCAGTTTCAAGTTATACTTGCGAAACGGTTTGAATAGCTTTTCGAGATGGTCATTGTCATCATCTTCCATTTTAGATTTTATGATAATGTCATCCACATAAACCTCTATCTCTTTATGCATCATATCGTGGAATAGGGCCATCATGGCTCTCTTATATGTGGCACTAGCATTGGTGATGCCGAAGGCTAGCCGTCTATAACAGAAGGTACCCTAGAGAGTGATGAAAGTAATTTTCTCCCTGTCTTCTTCGGCAACCATGATTTGATGATATTCAACAAAATAGTTAGCGAATGAATACATGTAATACTATGTTGTGTTGTCTATTAAGATGTGGATGAAAGGCACCGATAAATCATCTTTGAGTCTGGCCTTGTTTAGGTCCCGGTAATCCACACAGACTCACACCTTCCCTTCGGGCTTTGGTACTGGGACCACATTGGATAACCATTCTAGGTAAGTTGAAACCATAATAATGTCTGCTTTGAATTGCTTGGCGATTTCTTCTTTGACCTTTTAACTCTATTTTGGCTTAAGTGTCCTTAGTTTCGGCTTGACTGACTTGAACCCTTCTTTGATGGGTAGTCAATGGAAGACTATATCTGTGGATAATCTGATCATGTCATCATGTGACCATGCGAACACATCCTTGAACTGGGTTAGGAGTTGAATCATATCAGTCTGTTGGCTTGGGGTGAGATCGTTCCCAATTTGGAGTTCTTTGGGATTTTCTAAGGTTTCGATATTGACAGTGGTGGTTTGTTCAAGGTTGGGTTTGAGTTTGTCTTCGACCCATCCTTTAATCTCCTCGGGCACCTCATTGTCATTTTTCTCCTCCTGCTTAATCCCCATCAAGTCAAAGTCCAGTTGTACATTAAAGACAAAGTCACTGTTTAGATTTAGCAATTCATCGACAAGGCTAAACAAACCCAACTTTGGAAACCTGAAAACCAAAATGCATTTGCTTAATATATGAAACTGTTTAAAATATAAAAGGCATCAGTAATGGATATAACAAAAGTAAGCGACTAACAACAGGTAATATAAAGTAAATGATACGCTAATATCTCCAGTTTCGGACTGATGGACCAATTCAACCCTTTTAGCCTTTTTAGATGATGCAAGGAGTGGTGCTCCAGTTGTCAAGAGTCAGGTCATTGCTGACGGCGGTGATGGAGGGGATGTTGCTATCATAATCCTCGATAATGGCCATAACTGAATCCTCTTTAGGGTCAATGCCTTCACCTAGAACATTCACTTTGACCCAATCTATAAAAGGGAGTGGAGGCTGGCCTTTTGACTGGTCATCCTTCCCGATATTTTCAGCCATACATTCTTTATGTTCCAGGTAAAACATATTTGTAAATTAGGTTGGAACTTCCTGAAGGATCTGTTCACTTTGCACTTCCTTTTCTTTGGAAGGAATTGACACTTCTTCTTTATCATTGGTCGGCTTAGCCTTTAACATCACTAGACTGGACAATTGGGCAGGAGTCTTCTTTAACAGTTCCTTGAAGCTTGCATCAGTAAGATCCGATAAAAGGATGGTTGACAGATGAACTATCATATGCTTAAGTGGGTTTCGGTATTTTGGCCCGTTGAAGTATCCTAATCTAGTTTTCCCTTGTTGGGTCGGTATCCGAATTGGATTCTTGATTCTTGTTTGTTCTTTCCCAACCCTCTGCCTGGCTAGAAACCCAAGGCTACCATCTCTTGATCGACAGACATAACTTTGGGAGATATTCTTGGTTTTAAGGTTGGTGCCCGATAGTGAATGGTGCTCACCTCGAATTTATGAAAGCAAGCAGGCTCGATACCTTCGTTCATGTTGATATTTGGCATCTCCCCGTGCACATGGAGTGGGTATTCAGGTTCAGCGTTGATGTAAGAACCCGAATTTTCAGATATTATTAAATAAGGATTTAATAAATAAAATTCTTAAACTGTGAGATGGGTTCGAATAAGAATATATATATGTGATATGAGGTATGTGGTATTATATTACATAGGATAATATGGACTATGTAATATGTGTTTTTGTGATTTATAAATATATTAATAATATATATTTGTTACTTAGCGTAGAGACGATTCAGTTGAGATAAAGGAAGTGGATAAATTCCTATCGATATTAAATAATTCTAGAATTATTTTATCATAGTAAGTTGATGACATTAAATATCCTTAATGTATAATCGTCATATTCTTGTGTACGTGTATTAATAACTAGTATGTTTATAATATAGGTTATTAATAGCACTTAAGCTATCCGTGAATAGGTTTGGATAGTGAAGCATGAGTTAGTTAAGAAATTAACTAATAAGAATAAATATTAGTTAATATAAGTTGTGAGTTATATTATGGAATAATATAATGTTAATATTGAACCTTAATAATATGGTACAGTGTTTAATTTACTTAAGTAAATAAGTAAATCAATAAGTGTGTGGAATATGTAATTATAGTTGATACTTTTATATTACTTAGAATAGTAATATGTGAGAAAGTTTAATGTGCGAATAACGTTAATAAATATATATACGTTATTAAAGAGAAATGGAAATTATTATATCGTTAAATGAATATTTGAAAAAATTGTTTTGGGAACAATTTATAGAAAAGAAAGAGAAATAATTATTATATATTTCTAATAAAGGATATTAGAATAATTTCTAGTATTGAATTATTTTAATGAAAGGAGAAAATGTTATTTTTGAATAATAATATTTCCTTATATATTTTTGTATAAGGTAATAGGTATGATTAATTAATATGGTAAATATATTCAAACATATTTGCTATATGTAAATAAATTGATAGAAATAATTTATTATAATAGAAAATAAACTCACTATCTATTTTCTATATATAATATATGTACATGTGTTGTACATGTAATTATTCGATATTATATTATATTATAATATCTTGAGTAAATAAATAATGTATTTTCTAATAATGAATATCTTTACTTGGAGAAAACATAATATTTTATGATATGGCTAAATACATAATGTTAAATGTATTTTCAAGGGAGTTTATTAATGAAAGGAAACTAAGTTATTTTAATATATTTAATAACTTAAGTTATTATTTGATCGTGAATATTATTATTTGAATAATTAATAGAGTATATATTAATTATTATAAGTGTAAAGGTTATACTTATTATAAATATAATTAATTGAAGTAGTTTATCATTTTAATAGCTTGAGTTATTATATTACCGTAAAGGTTATATAGAATATTTGAATATTTCCTTTCACGATATATTTATATATGTGAACCTTGTGATTTAATAGTTCTAATTATATTGAACACGTTATAAGTAGTAAGTGATGGGAATAATAATAAGCTTGAGATTAAGCTTGTGAGAAGTGCCTTGTGTGGCACGATAAGAGATTCGGTAATGAATTGATTAATTCAAGGATGGAAGAATTTTTAATTAAACAATTAATCTATATTAATTGTTATTATAATAGTATATTGCTTTATTATTATAACTAGTGGTAATATAATAATAAAGAGATTGATTATGAATATGATAGAAAATTGTATTGATAACGAATGAGATATATTATCTTATTATATTATTGTTATGGATAATATAATATTATCAAGTAATTATGTGATAATATGTTGATTAATGAGTAAATGATTTATAAATATAATAAGATTTATAATTATTTAACGTGATAATAAATCATATAAAGTGTTAATCAATTAGTGTAGAAATTATAATTTCATTGATTAATGAGAAATGGATTAATTAATATTATTATTAATTAATTGAGGAGATAAGTAAATTGTATTCTTCTATATACAAGCATGCGAATAAAATGTATAGCGTATAATAACTAACTATATATTATATGAAGTGTGAAGTGTAGTGCAACTATATTATATAGTGTGGTGCAATAATTATGTGACTATACTGTATATAGAGACCATGTATCAAGACTAATTAAACTACGTGAGTTACATAACATTACCGCTTATGTAACATGATAAGGATTTCAATAATTTAATTTAATACATCATGAGGTATGTGACAATATGAGATGGGTGGATACATTAGGGTGTACATATGTGTTTGTGTATATGTACATATGACTTATATTAATGTGTCAATATTAAGTAAATCTAATGTGAATTATAATGTCCAAAGGGATATAACCTAAGTGTACAATTATACATTGATGTAGGAATATATGTAATATACATATGTATGTTGCACAAAGGAATACAATGCTGAGTATATTAAGCCTTGTCCCATAATGAGAGGCACATTTCCTTCTCACGTGAACTCTAGAAGCTAGCTACTCTACCACTATTTCTCTCAAACTCAGCAATAATCTAGCTAATGAGTGTAAGGGGAGTGGGATTCATGATTGAATCTACCCACTCTCAACCACCATTCCTTAACCATTATACAAACTTGAAATTTATTGGTTTGATTTGGGAGATTTTGCATTTGTCTGGATATTGAGTTGCCTATAAATAGAGCCTTCTCTTCTTCTATTACACTTGCTGAGATTTTCTGATTTAATTGAGAGTAGAGAGTAAGCATATATCAGTGGTAGAAGTCTGGAGAAGAAGGAAGCAATTAGCAGAGGTATACCATTCTATGTTCTTCAATTCTTAAAAATGTTAAGTTCTTAATTATGCTTGCATTCCATGTTAAATTGATAGAATAATGGTTGATAGTTATTATCTACGTTAGTAATCATGTTAGTAATACAATATGGCATGGTTAGAAGAGAATTCGTAGAGAAAATTTGTGAGTTGGGTTGCAGTCTGCCTAGCAGAAAGTTGCTCTGTTTTTGGCCGGCCACCTGCGCAGCTGCGCCAGTTTTGTACTGGCCAGAGGCGCAGCTGTGTCGGTACCAGACTTGAGTTGGCCAAGGCCCTGCGCAGCTGTGCCAGTTTTGAACTGGGGAGCTGCGCAGCTACGCCAGTTTTGAACTGGGGAGCTGCGCAGCTGCGCCAGTACCAGTTTCTAGAAATTTGCTTCTGTCCAGTTCTGTTATATGTAACTGATTGACATCGCTTAGAACCAACATGTAAACCTGACTAACTTGTAAATAGTAGTACTATGACATAACATAAGCATGTAAAATCATGTTAGCATACGCTAATGACAAAAAGTTTCATAGTTTATAAATGAGCTTAGACTTGTTAAAGTAAACTTTGTCACATACGTAA
This sequence comes from Panax stipuleanatus, assembly GCA_020205555.1. NCBI lineage: Eukaryota > Viridiplantae > Streptophyta > Magnoliopsida > Apiales > Araliaceae > Panax > Panax stipuleanatus. The sequence continues at coordinate 42,143 of JAINUT010001436.1, read as the reverse complement.
TATGTGTTCTGATATTTGTAGCTTGTATAAATGACTTTTATATGCATGAAATCAGGTTTAACATGTATAAGTAAGCACCTTAACATATCATGAATGTTTTTGACTTCGTTAGTGTGCGATTTCTAAAGAAAGTTATAAAGTTTTAAAATGAGCCTTGACACATACTATTGATGCTTATGTTCTGACTTTTTGAGCAGGATTGCATGGTCTAGATAGACATGAAATGTAAATTTAAAAGTGTTAAGTTTACCCTAGCATTTATGGTTTAAGTCGTAAATGTTTTTAAAAGAAAGATTCGGACTTTTTGCAAACTAAGTTGCGTGATCATAGTGTATTATTGTTCTAATATGTTTAAGCATGCATGCTAGAGCTTTTAAATGACATGTATGTGCACACAGCTTACTAGACACTATGAAAGTTCGTTAAGCATGAATTAGATATGTTTTAAAACAATTATCGATACTAGTTGTACGTATATGGTAAAGGTAATTATGAGCATGCGTCTTAGCATTGGTATGGTACCTCACATATATACGTGATGAACATAGTAGCATGTTTACCTTATTATTCCTGAATTATAAAACAGAGTCTTAATGAGGCCTTGAGTGTGGATTGATGTAGTAGTGATATAAAACTCGAAATTGATAAATTTTTCCTAAGGTTTGCAAGACGTAAGAATAATATAGATCATGTATCTATGAGTTTTAAATATATGTCAAATACATTTAGTAAGTGTATGGTACATATATATGAAAGGTGATAGTATGTACGTACGGTTAAGGCATACCTATAAGTACATAGTTATTCTAGGAATACGATAAGAATATGAGACGAAGTTTCTAAGAACCAAGTTAGACAACAATGTAACCTTTATTATTACATTGACAATGTGTGGATACATATAACTAATAAGTGTGATCTCTATGGTTAATATAACTGTGTAGGATTACACAAAGTGCAGAGATTCTTAAGAAGTTAAGTCGTAGTTGTTAAACTACGAATCAGGCAAGTCTTTCAGTTCCCATTTGATATATGAATTCAATAATTGTTAGTTGAATTATGTTATGCTGTGATAATGTGAGCTTATATATGAACTGTATATGAGATATAAATGAGATTGAAAGTTGATCTTTGTTGATATACTTGTTATGTGGAAAGTAACATGCGTAGTAAATATAAATTGTTTATAAATGCTTGAACTGAGTATGATGTTATATGCTATGTGATGCATGAAAACTGTTAGAATTGCTGAGCTGTCGAGCTCACTTTTGCAAATAACCACTTTTGCAGGTTAAGGACTCACGATAAGAGTAACGTGCTACGTGATAGAGTTCGAAGATTTCTATTTATTTAGATATATGCTCTCGAACCATGTTTAGGTTCTAGGAGCTGTACTTGACAGTTGTTTACATTGTTTGGTACTTGTCGTATCGTAAAGATGTATTAGTTAATACATAGAGGATATTGAATTGAGATGTAAACGTTTATACAATAATTCGGATATAGTGAATCATATATAGTGGTTCAAGAATGTGTAATTGATTTAAGATTGTGAAATCAATAAAAGAATTTATTCAAAGGATATTGAAAAGTTTAAATTATTCCATATTTTAGTAACATCCAATATGATGTAAAGACGAGATTTGGACATGAATAGAATTTATATTCTAAATTGTAATAAGCAAAGTTGTATTCTGTTACTAATGATTAAAAGATGTAATAGTTTGGCGATAGTAGTATCGTGACTGCACCGAATCTGAGGTTTCAAAGGAACGTGGATTTGGGGGCGTCACAGTTGATGGTTACCAGATTACCATTAACGATGTATTTTAACTAATGATGAAGAGTGGATGGGACTGCTCCAGCCATATGAATCCATGGTCTTCCCATCAGTAAGTTATATCCAGTAGTGATGTTTAAAACTTGGAAGGATATGTGGATGTATGTGGACCAATCTCCATATAGGAAGTACAAATTCTCCCACAGCTTCCCATCGAGATCCATCGAAAGAACTGACTACGACGTAACTACTCCGGATTCGGCTTGGGTTAATTTTCATTCTTTCCAAAGTGTCATAGGGACAGATGTTCAAGGAAGATACTCCATCTATCAACACACCCCCCAACACGTATCATGAGGATATCACTACTATGTGTAGTGACTTGTGATGGCCAGTTCCTTCTTGCTGGTATGTCATTATCAGTGAAAGATATCACATTGTTGTTAAGGATATGGTCGGCCAAGTGGCTTAACTTTTTTCTGTCAACCTCTTTCGACAGATGTGCTTCTTGCAAGACCTGTACCATGATTTTACAATGATCCTTTGAGTATAATGTCAAATCCATAATGGAAATCTGCGGGGGTGCTTCTTTTAAACGTTGCACCACTCTTGCTTCATTATGCTCTATTTTGTTGAGGAATTCCGTGATCTTCTTCTCGGGCACTTTCCTTATAGTCTTGACGATTGCCTTAAGCACACGCCGAGGTAGAAATAACGGGTTATCCTTAAATAGGATGGCGATGCAGTCTGAAGTTGATCCCGCACTTTCCCTAAAGTTTCATGGGACTTTTTTTAAAGTTAATGATGGGGTATTGTGGTCGCGATGGCAACATCAGTGGTTCTGGTGTGACCATCTTCATAGGAATTTCTCCTCCTTTGTCCCCTATTCCTTGAATTACCAAGGGTACTGCAGATGTGTCTTCCCCAAAGGAAATGACTGCCATAATTTCCTCCAGACTCTCTATCCTGGGAGGATATATTACTTCTCCCTCAGGGAAGGTCTTAACACTGCTCACCATTTTCAGATCACACATCTCGATTAGATTCTAGATTAGTTGGAAACGTGCCCAACAACTTTCTGTGTCATGGCCAGGGGTGTTGGAGTGGTATAGGAATATCTTGGTAGCATCGAACCTCCTTGATCGAAGGTCCATTGGGGGTAACAATTTTATGACCTTTCCTTCATTGATCAACATCTGTAAAATTTCATCCCTAGATTGGTTCGAGGGAGTGAACTTTCTTTTAGCTGCAAACTCTCTACGAGCCTGGAATCTTGCTTCCCTTGCAACTTTATCTGTAACAAACGAGATTTTTGTATATTAATTTTAAATATTTATTGAATTAAATAAATATTTTAATTTATTTATTTATTGAGTGGAATAAATAATTGATGTGATTATGTTGTGGAGTAATTTAATTAAGTGCAACATATTAATTAAGTTGATGTTTAAGTAATTTTGTGGAGAATTTCTAATTTAATTGAGATAATTAAAGTAGATAAATTGTTATGTGGTAATTTGGTAGTAATGATTTAATGAATAATTATAGTAATGTCTAATTTAATTTAAATAATTAAATTAGAGATTTACTAATTTGTTATATGAAATTATGGTTAATGAGTAAATTATAATGGTGTAGCAATTTAATTTATGTGATAATTTTATTTAATAAATTGATGATAGCTTTAATTTAATTAAATTGTAATATTGAGATTTAATTAAATAAAGTGTGACATTTAAAACTATGTAGTAAAAGAGTTATTGAAATAAATTAAAAGGGTTTTAATTCAATTTTACCAAACAAAACCCTTAAGTCTATTTTAAATCAGTTTTACCAAACAAGGCCTAAGTCTTTTAAAATTATATTGTAATGGGTTTTTGTCAAATGAGCCTTAGTGGATTTTGATTTTTAAAAACTTGTAACTGATATATTATTAATAGAGGATATTATGTATATGTCAGTTATTATATTTTTATATCAGTTATATGTATATTATATACTACGTTAAGTTAGAATGATAGAGTTAGAAGAATATCAGAGAAAACTAGAGCAGAGAAAAAAAAGAGAAGTAGAAAGAAGAAGGAAGAAAAGCTTTGTGAAATCAAAAACTCATCACCATCATCATCTTCTTTTTCAAAAGCTAACAAGAAGCAAAGGTAGTAATCTAATTTTAAGTTTCGTTCTTCCATGTTCTTCATATTTTTACTTCTCTATGATTAAAGTTTTTATGATAATCATGTGAATATGATTTATATATGTTTAATTGGGTATATAAACTATTATATAAGATTTGTGTGAGTAATTAAACTGTTTAATTCATGTAAATATGAAAAATATGAAAAATCATGTTCATAGCAATTTACAGTGAAATATTTTGTAAAATGGTTTCTTTAATATCAAAATTGATGCCTAATTTATGTTATGATATGTAAATTATAGATTATGATAATATGTTAAGAAACAAAAATAACATGATTTGAATTATGTGATTTGGTTTAAAAACAAAGTCATAGTGTTTATTTTTATCAAGAACACTTAACAATGGAGTTTTCTTCAAAATTATGAAAATAAAGGTTTTTAATTGATTGTTGTGATGTTTATATGTGTTAAAACATGTTAGAAGCATAAAGTTATTATTCTATAAAGCTTTATAAGCATTATATGAGTTAAAATCTTAGTTTGATGAGAGGAAATAAGCCAAATTGGCCTTTACCTGGACAGTTCTCGAGGCTGTTTGCGTCCTACTGTGATGTGGCGCCACAGCGCCAGTCCTATGAGTAAATTGGGCGCTGCAGCGCCACTGCAGAGTTGGTGACGTGGCAGTTATGTATGTTAACTACAGCACTGAGATCGAAAGTGGAGCGTGCTGACGTGGCATGACGCGGCAGCGCCAGTTCAGAGTGTAACTGGAGCGCTGCAGCGCCAAGCCCAGAGCCTTGATGTCGTGGCACAGCGCTAAAGCGCCGGCTGCAGTTCATTATGTGGCGCTACAGCGCCACCTATGCAGTATAGCCAGAAAATTTTATTTAAATGTACAATTTTGTGAGAATATTAATGAAATAAATATAAAAGCATGTTAATAAAATTATATGCTAATTGGACAGTATGAAATTATATTTTTAATATGAAATGTATGCTTTTAAATTATAATTTGATTAATTATTAATAAGTTAGGTTTGATGTGAATGTGTGGTTTGATCATGTGATAACTAATGGTTGAAACCTAATAACTAAAGAATGGCGAGTTAACTTAGATGGGTTAACTAATGATATGATGTAGCTATATGGTAACTAATTTGTGTTACTATTGTTAATTACGTGTACGTAAGACAAATTGTGAAACGAGTTAATAATTGCTATCTTACGCACGAGGCATGTTTCCTAATTATACTCTTTAAATTGAGCAAGTTATTTTATTCTTTGTTATTGTCGAATACGTAAGTACTTTTATTCTGCATTGTACAAGTATCTTATTGGAGTTCATTATTGAAAACAATGTAACCTTAACTTAATTGTTCAAGTAAGGTTTTATTGTATCTTTCAAATACTTTATGCTTATTTTCAAAGCATGACTGTTAAATATGATGTCGATTGTTATGACTCATAGATATTTCATAATTCTTTTGTTATCAAACTCGTAAATTATTGTAAGTTGATTCAACTACTCCTTAGTTGATGATAGTTGAACTCTAAATTACCCTTTGTGCTTATCCAAACCAAACTTTCTTTGGTGCAGACTTGTTAATTAAAGCTGAGATGAACAACCATAGTAATAGGGGATTACCTGAAAGTAGTATGCATATAAGTCAATCATGTATGATGATAAATCATATACTTTGTAAATGATCTTATTTATTTATTAATAAAAGTATTCATTTATTAAAGGCATTTAATTATCTACATGATGCTGTTTTTATAATATGTAAATAACCCATAGTTTTAAGAAATGATTTTAGAATCATGATGTTGATCATCATGTTAATGAGATCTAAATTCTTAGAAAGCATAAAAACTAAAATAGTTTCCAATCGTGGGATTACTAAAAAGAGGATTAGTAAATCCGGATAGATTGGTACATATGTTGCTTGCTTATTGGATGAGCAAAATTGATCTCATGATCATTTGTGTGGAGACACTAAAGCAAGTATGTAGGTGCTTATTAGAGAATAAGTTCACTGAACGTGACTCGCTATAGAATACCTAATGGAGTTTTACTCGCCGGTCAATAGAAATTCCTAATGTGATAGTAGTACAAGTGATCCTTGGACTTGAGATCATCATAGTATCTTATGTGTAATGAATTATACTTTGACTTATTTCTTAAGACCCTTAGGGTATATTAAAGGGTATGCTTGGGTATAATGAGTTATATATGGAGATAATGAATGATCAATAAAGAATCTACCACTTCTAGTAAAAGAAGAGATATGTCCTATGTGATACCCCGTAGTCATTGGCCAAGGCAGAATGAAATTAGAAAGGAGTTTCTAATTTGCATTATTTGGAGTTGTGCATTTTCTAATCGAAATACATATACTTAAATAAAATAAAACTTGATAATAAATCCATGTCTTATATTTAATTGGAACATTGTATGGTGGAAGGATTGAATTGTACAGTAACTATTAACTCACATGTTCTTTTATGATTAATGTTGAAATCTATATTTTCTGAAAAATCGTTGATTACTAAGGAGGCTTATCCCTATTGTAGAATAAATATTATTTATTTAAATGAATTATTAGATTAATTTTTTTATTTAAATAAGATTATAATTGTTCTAATTGATTTATTCACAACTAGTTTAATATGGAGAACCTAAAGGGTCACACCATAAAAGGAATAATAATTCTTAAGAAGATAATGACATAATAGTAATAATGCAGTAAGTTTAATTAATTTAATCTATGGTGATAGAATAAGTTAAATAGCTTAATGTTTATTATTTAATATTTTTGAAATATTAAATATAAATTAATAAGAGAAGTCTTATTAATATTATTATAATTATTATAATTTTAATTCTAAAGGAGTTTAGGAATTAATTTAATATTAGTACTCTCACTTATTCCTAATGAGATTATGAGGCAAATTAATTAAAGGAGTTTAATTAATTAATCCAAATATGTTGAGAAGCCTAATTAATTAATTAAATGAAACCCAATTCTAATTCGATTAGTAGGATTGACCAATATCTATATAAGAGGAGTCTTATATCAGATATTGGACACACATAATTCTAAGAGTTGGAGAGTACTAGTTTTTCTACAGAGAATAGAAAACAAGGGTTTAGCCAACCATCCATCTTCTTGAGAAATTTCTCTTCCTTGGTGGATTACCTCTAGAGGCCAAACACTTGGGTGGCTAACGTTGATCAAAGGAAGGAGCCAATACAAGAGATTCAAGGAGATCAAGGAAAGCAAGGAGTTAAACTCGTACATATAGAAGCTAAGTTCTACAAGGTTATGGTTCTGATTTATCCTTACTTTTTGTTATTGATAATTGAGCACAAAGCATGATCATGGTAGGGGCTTGTATAAAAATTTTAAAACCTTATTTATCGCGCTTCCACCCTTAATTGTGTAATTTGATTGCATGTATGTGTAACAAACAAACCCAATATTACTATGCGAAAGCGTTAAGATGTTTGTGAACAATACATGGTACGAAGGGCTGATCCCCCTAAGTACGAGATAGAGTCCATATAGTCTAACGACTGTTAAAGGTATAAGTAGAAATACTTACAACATAGGACATAGTTCAAAGTCTTGTGACCATCAGATGAATTCTAAATCTTATATTTATTTCTTGATTATCGATGATAGAAATGTTATTCAATTCAATTGAACCTATTCAGTGATATGTCATCATTATTTATTGTTATTTCAAGTGAGCTTTTGTTTGCTCACTCTTGCATATATAACCATTCCATCCAAAGTTGAGAAGGTTGACGAGTCGTCAACCAACAAGGGCAAAGGCAAGATGAACAAGTGAATACTTGTTCATAATTATGATATGATTTGTAATAAGACTTTAATTGTTATACGATGTTTTATTTTCTGCGTTTGATGTTTGTTAAGGTTAAAAATCTGGGAACGTTTTGACAAGGTTGTAATCCTTTTTGAAAGAAGATTTTATTTATTAAGGTTGTAATTTATTTTGCATTCCTTATTTATCGACAGTTAGTAATATTTTATTTAGATAGTGAACACCAAATCCTGTGAAAATGAAGTACCTGGATTTTGGGGTGTCATAAGTTGGTATCAAAGCTTTAGGTTATGAACCTTAGGTGGGGAACCTTAGGTAGTAGCCTTATAGGAGATCAAAAAGATAGTTGTGATAGTTATGATAATAAACTACCTTATGTGCTGTATGCTTATGTTTATGTACTCGAGGGTATCGATCAGTATCACGTAATAATTAAACCTTAAAGTTTTGTTGTCGGGACGACGATTATTGGAGAGTCTAGTTAGGCTAGGGAGGAGTTACCCCAGATGCCTAGGGATGAGGAGCCCGAGACATTCAGACTGTCTGGGAGCAATTGGTTCAAAGAGAGCCATCTCCATTGATCCTAGTAGTGGATCAGGAGCATGAGCCAGTCTTTGACCAAAATGATGAGGATGAGTCAGAGGAAGAAGAGGAGGATCCTGAAGAGGAATTTCTACCTAACTCTATCAGCGCTTTGATGTACGAGGAAGTCTACGACCCCAACATTGAGCTGTAGGATAGATTCAGAGAGCTAGAGGAGCTGGTGGATGTGAGTCATACCACTATACAGTAGAAGGGGGAGACGATTCAAGAACTGAACGAGCTTCTTGGAAACGTGAAGTGGGATCTAGTTCAGTTCTTGAAGGCTACTAAACGTGTAGATCGTGCTAAAGTCGTGGTTCAAGCAAAGAAGGCCAAGATGAAGGAGACGGACTATGCTTTTCATTCGGCTATAGATAGGGCCCAGGATCATGTCTTTTATTACCCAGCTCAGTTCAAGGATTTACCGTGGTTTATAGTGGATCGTAGAACAGCGTTTCGGGTAATAGAAGAGGAACGTGGAGAGGTTGTGCGACGTCTTAACATGCCTAGATAGTAGAGTAATAAACTATATGTTTATTTATGTATTTAATAAATGTAAATACCAGAATTTGAGATAATAATGGGATAAGATGATGATGTTATCCTGCAACTTATTTCAGTTCAGGAAATATTTTGTAAATAGCATGAATGCTATCTATTCTATGTTTTAAAAATTATGAATGAATAAAATATTGAAGTTTATTGAAGTGTTATGTGTTCAAGAGTGAATTTATTTATTTTAAATGTTTAACTTTGAACTTAAATAATTAAGAGATGAGTAGGGATCTAATAAGAGTATGTCTTAATAGAAAGATGCCTCCAAGAAAAAGATCAACACATCAACAGCAAGAGGGTTCTACGAACAACACCAATGATGAGGCGAATGCCAACATAGTTCCGCAACTTGTGAATTTACTAACTGGAGCGATTGCAAATCAGTCGCAAGTACAAGCTGCGACGTTCAAGGAATTCAAAGTGGTAGGAATTCAAAGGATCTATGAACCCGATAGAGGCCCATACATGGGTGATGGAAATGGAGAAGGTATTCGATGTGGCCAGAATAACCAATGACCAGAAGATGACTTTTGCGACATTCATTTTGAAGTCAGAAGCTAGCTACTGGTGGCAATCTAACAAGACTCGAGGAGGATAAGGTGTGATAGCATGGGACTGATTCAAAGAGATGTTCTTTGAAATGTACTTTCTGATAAGCTCGCAGAACCAGATGGAGGTTCATTTTCTAGAGCTAAAGCAGGGAGCGATGACAGTGCCAGAGTATGCTGTAAAGTTCAACGAGCTGACAAGGTTGGCAACATACCAAGTCAGTACTGATGAGAGGAAGGAAAGAAGGTTCGAACATTGATTTAAGCCCTGGTTGTACAGTAAGGTCTCCATTTTCCAGCTGAACACGTTTGCTGCAGTATTGGAAAAGGCGATCATCGCGGAAGGTGGAAGCGATGCCTTGACCAAATACAACCAAGATCTGAAAAAGAAAAAGAAGAATGAAACTGAGAATAAAGCTGGTGGTAGTGGTGCCAATAGTCAAAAGAGGAAGTGGAGTGACACTGTTTCTACTGGAAGTCAACAAGAAAGCCAGCAGAAGAGAAGAATTGAAGCATGTGCTACATGTGAGAAGAATCACGCCGGAGTGTGCTTGAGAGGAAGGCGGGTTTATTTTAATTGTGGTCAGGAAGGGCACATTGCGCCAAATTGTCCTAACCCGAAGAAGGGAGCTTGCTTCCTATGCGGATCAAAGGATTACATTGCCCGAGATTTCCCTAAGAAACCAGCTGGAGGGTCGACAGAAGGGAGAGGAAATAGCAGCGGCAACACTTTGACTATCGCTGGACCACCACAGATGAGCCAACCCACGGCCAGAACATTTAACATTATCGTGTGGGATGCTGTGTAGTCAAAGGATGTGGTGTTAGGTATCATTCCGATCAATAGTATTAATGCTTATATATTATTTAATTCGGGTGCTACTTGTTCATTTATATCCGATTATTTTGCTAAGAATTTAGACTTGCCTAATGAGGAATTAATTTACCCTTTGAACATAGAGATTGCGAATTGGGAGGTTATTTTTGTTAGGTTTGTACACAAGGACTGTAGATTGAACATTAAGGGTCATGAGTTGATGGCAGACTTAATTCTGATTAAACTTGGGGAATTCGATGTTATACTGGGTATGGATTGGTTGTTCAACCATGGGGAGGTAATTAATTGCTAGAAGAAGTCTGTAAACCTTACGACTCGGTCGAAGATAGTGTTTTATGACAGTAAATCGCTAGACAAGTGAGTTATCTGACGATTATGCAAACCAAGAAGTTATTAAAATAAGGTTGTGTAGGGTAATTAGCCTACGTAGTGGAAGCTCATAAGGAGAGTCCAAAGTTGGAAAAGATATCAGTGGTTAAGGATTTTGTGGATGTGTTTCTGAGCAATTTATTAGGACTTCTGCCGGATAGAGAGATAGAGTTTGCGATTGACTTAGCACCGGGGACTGCTCTGATATCGAAAGCCCCATACAGAATAGCTCCGATAGAGATGAAGGAGTTGATGGTTCAACTGGAGGAATTGCTGGACAAGAAGTACATTCAGTCGAGCGTATCGCCGTGGGGAGCGCCGGTATTGTTCGTCAAGAAGAAGGATGAGTCAATGCGTCTTTGCATTGATTATAGAGAATTAAAAAAAGTCACGATCAAGAATAAGTATCCTTTACCAAGAATTGATGACTTGTTCGATCCTGTGAAGGGAGCTAGATACTTCTCGAAAATAAATTTGAGAAGTGGGTATCATCAGTTGAAGGCAAGGATAGTGGATGTACCAATGACGTCATTTAGAACACGGTATGGACATTACGAGTTCTTGGTGATGTCATTTGGTCTAACGAATGCACCTGCGACATTTATGGACTTAATAAATAGGGTGTTTAGGCCATTTCTAGACACTTTCGTAGTGGTGTTCATAGATGACATTTTGGTGTATTCCAAAATTAAGGAGGAACACACTGAACATCTGAGGTTGACATTGGAATCGCTGAGGCGGGAAAGTTGTATTCAAAATTCTTGAAATGCGAATTTTGGTTAGAACGTGTACAATTTCTTGGCCACGTGATTGACAAAGATGGGATTTCAGTTGATCCGTCGAAGGTTGAAGTTGTGATAAATTGGGATCAGCCGAAGACAACGTCAAAAGTGAGGAGTTTCTTGGGATTGTCAGGATACTATAGGCGATTTATTCAAGACTTTTCCAAAATTGCAACCCTGTTGACGAATTTGGCTCAGAAAATGGTGAAGTTCGTGTGGACAGAAAAGTGTAAGGAGAGTTTTCAAAAACTGAAGAAGAGGTTGAGTATTGCGCCTGTGTTGTCATTGCCTGATAGTACATGAAATTTTGTGGTATACAGTGATGCTTCACATAAAGGATTAGGTTGTGTGCTGATGCAGAACAACAAAGTGATTTCTTATGCATCACGTCAGCTGAAGGACTATGAGAAAGGGTATCTGACCAATGACTTAGAATTGGCGGTACTGAACATATGGAGACACTACCTATATGGAGAGAAGTATGAGATATATACGGATCATAAGAGTTTGAAGTATATCTTTATGCAGAAAGATTTGAATATGCACCAAAGGAGATGGTTAGAGCTTATCAAGGACTACGATTGCGAGATTCTTTACCATCCAGGTAAAGCTAATGTTGTTGCCAACGCCTTAAGCGGAAAGGGTCGTGAGAAGCTAATGTTGTTAACTGTTCAGGAACAGTTGGTGAATGAGATGGCTAAATTGGAGCTGGAAATTAAGCATCTGAAGGAGTCGGATGAGAAATTATTTCAGGTAACTACCAGTTCAACCTTGGTGGACAAGGTGAAAGAAGCACAACTACATAATGAGGAGTGAGAGAAGATCTGAAAGAGAATAACTGATGGTGAAGAGATAAAGTTCAAGATTAATAGTGATGGACTGCTACGGTTTGAAGGGAGAATCTGGGTATCGTCGGGGCCAGAAGTCAAAGGCAAAATTTTGAGTGAAGCTTATAGTTTGAGATATTCTATTCACCCTGGGAGTACGAAAATGTTCCAGGATCTCAGACAACATTTCTTGTGGCCGAATATAAAGAGAGACATTACTGAATGTGTTAGAAAATGCCTAACATGTCAGAAAGTCAAAGCTGAACATCAGAGACCAAGTGGATTGTTAAAACAGCTGGAGATTCTGGAATAGAAGTGGGAGCATATGATGGATTTCATGGTTGGTCTTCCAACGACTCAGAAGGGTTTTGATGCGGTATGTGTTATAGTGGATCGACTGACGAAGTTAACGTATTTCTTACCAATCAAGATTAGATTCAATTTGGATCAGTTGGCGAAGCTGTACGTTAAGGAAATTATTTCTAGACACGGTGTTCCGGTGTCAATTGTATCAGACAGAGATCCTCATTTCTCGTCAAATTTCAGGAAGCAATTACAGGAATGCTTGGGAATGCAATTGCGAATGATTACGGCGTACCATCCTCAAACTAATGGCCAGAGCAAGAGAACGATCCAGACTTTAGAGGGTATGTTGAGAGCTTGTGTTTTGGACTTCAAGGGAAGTTGGGATGATCATCTACCGTTGGTGGAATTCGTCTACAACAATAGTTACCATGCAAGTATTGGCATGTCGCCTTATGAAGCATTGTACTACAGGAAATGCAGAACTCCATTATGTTGGGATGAGGTCAGTGAGCTACAACTGTTGGAACCTGAATTGGTGTAACAAACTGCTGAGATCGTCAAGCTGATCAGAACGAGATTGATAGCTACTCAGAATAGACAGAAGAAATATGATGATTATCATAGTCAGAATCGAGAGTTTGAAGTGGGAAGCTTCATTTTTCTAAAGGTATCTCCTTGGAAGGGAAATATTCGATTTGGCAAAAAGGGGAAACTGAGTCCCAGATTCAATGGACCTTTTGAGGTACTACGAAGGGTTGGTGAAGTAGCTTATGACGTTGCATTACCTCCTGAGTTAGATCATATTCATAACGTTTTCCATATTTCTATGTTGCGACCGTACAAACACGATTATAAGCATGTGATAGAGTATGAGCCGTTACAATTTGATAAATACTTAACATATGAAGAAGTTCTTATTCAGATAGTAGACATGAAAGAGCAAGTATTTAGAACTAAAGTGATACCTTTTGTTAAGGTAATCTGGAGGAACCACAATGCTGAAGAAGCTACGTGGAAACTCGAAGATGTTATGATGAAAACCTATCCTCAGTTATTTGATTAATTTTCTTGTATAACGATTCTGGGGACAGAATCTTTTTAAGAGGGGAAGAATGTGATGAATGAGTTTATTGAGTTGTGATTCTGGGACAGAATCCTTTTAAGGAATGAAGATTGTAACAAACTAGATTTTTGTATATTAATTTTAAATATTTATTGAATTAAATAAATATTTTAATTTATTTATTTATTGAGAGAATAAATAATTGATATGATTGTGTTGTGGAGTAATTTAATTAAGTTCAACATATTAATTAAATTGATGTTTAAGTAATTTTGTGGAGAAGTTCTAATTTAATTGAGATAATTAAAATATATGAATTGTTATGTGGTAATTTGGTAATAATGATTTAATAAATAATTATAGTAATGTTTAACTTAATTTAAATAATTAAATTAGATATTTACTAATTTGTTACATGAAATTATGATTAATGATTAAATTATAATGGTGTAGCAATTTAATTTATATGGCAATTTAATTTAATAAATTGATGATAGCTTTAATTTAATTAAATTGGAATATTGGAATTTAATTAAATAAAGTGTGACATTTAAAACTATGTAGTAAAAGAGTTATTAAAATAAATTAACTCAGTTTTACCAAACAAGGCCCTTAAGTCTATTTTAATTTAATTTTACCAAAGAAGGCCTAAGTCTTTTAAAATTCTATTTTAATAGGTTTTTGCTAAACAAGCCTTAGTGGCTTTTAATTTTTAAAAACTTGTAACTGATAAATTAATAATCGAGGATATTATGTATATGTCTGTTATTATATTTTTATATCAGTTATATGTATATTCTATAATACGTTAAGTTAGAAGGATAGAGTTAGAAGAATATCAGAGAAAACTAGAGCAGGGAAAAAAAAATCGAAGAAGAAAGAAGAAGGAAGAAAAGATTAGTGAAAGCCAGTTGTGTATGTTAACTGCAGCACCGAGACCGGAAGTGGAGCGTGCTAACGTGGCATGGCGCGGCAGCCCCTGGTCAGAGTGTAACTAGAGTGCTGCAGCACCAGACCCAAAGCCCTGATAATGTGGCACGGCGCTGCAGCGCCGGCTGCAGTTCATTATGTGGCACTGCAGCACCAACTATACAGTATAGGCAGAAATTTTTATTTAAATGTACAATTTTGTGATAATGTTAATGTAATAAATATAAAAGCATGTTAATAAAATTATAAGCTAATTGGACAGTATAAAATCATATTTTTAATATGAAATGTATGATTTTAAATTATAATTTGATTAACTATTAATAAGTTAAGTTTGATGTGAATGTGTGGTTTGATCATGTGATAACTAATGATTTAAGCCTAATAACTAAAGAATGGTGAGTTGACTTAGATGGGTTAACTAATGATATGATGTAGCTATATGGTAACTAATTTGTGTTACTATTGTTAATTACGTGTATATAGGATAAATTGTGGAACGAGTTAATAATTGATAGCTTACGCACCAGGTAAGTTTCTAACTATACTCTTTATATTGAGCAAGTTATTCTATTCTTTGTTATTGTCGAATACGTAAGTACTTTTATTCTGCATTGAACAAGTATCTTATTGGAGTTCATTATTGAAAATAATGTAACCTTGACTTAATTATTCTAACAAGGTTTTATTGTATCTTCCAAATGGTTTAAGTTTAATTCCAAAGTATGACTGTTAAATATGATGTCGATTGTTATGACTCATAGTTATTTCATAATTCTTTTTTTATCGAACTCGTAAGTTATTGGAAGTTGATTTAACTACTCCTTAGTTGATGATAGTTGAACTCTAAATTACCCTTTGAGCTTATCTAAACCAAACTTTCTTTGGTGCAGACTTGTTAATTAAAGCTGAGATAAACAACCCTAGTAATAGTGGATTACCATATGAAAGCGTTAAGATATTTGTGCATAATACACGGTACGAAGGGCTGATCCCCCTAAGTACGAGATAGAGTCCATATAGTCTAACGACTGTTAAAGGTCTAAGTAGAAATACTTACAACTTGGGACATAGTTCAAGGTCTTGTGACCCTGAAATGAATCCTAAATCTTATATTCAATTCTTAATTATCAATGATAGAAATGTTATTCAATTCAATTGAACTTATTCAGTGATATATCATCTTTATTGATTGTTATTTCAAGTGAGCTTTTGTTTGTTCACTCTTGCATATATAATCAATGCAACCAAAGTTGAGAAGGTTGACGAGCCGTCAACCAGCAAAGGCAAACGCAAGATGAACAAGTGAAGACTTGTTCCTATTTATGATATGATTTATAATAAGACTTTAATTATTATATGATGTTTTATTTTTCGCGTTTGATGTTTGTTAATGTTAGAAACCTGGGAACGTTTTGACAAGGTTGTAATCCTTTTTGAAGGAAGATTTTATTTATTAAGGTTGTAATTTATTTTGCATTCCTTATTTATGAGCAATTAGTAATGTTTTATTTAGATAGTGAACACCAAATCCTATAGAAATGAAGTACCTGAATTTAGGGGTGTCACAAGTTGGTATCAAAGCTTTAGGTTATGAACCTTAGGTGGGGAACCTTAGGTAGTAGCCTTATAGGATATCGAAAAGATAGTGGTTAT
This sequence comes from Panax stipuleanatus, assembly GCA_020205555.1. Taxonomy (NCBI): domain Eukaryota; kingdom Viridiplantae; phylum Streptophyta; class Magnoliopsida; order Apiales; family Araliaceae; genus Panax; species Panax stipuleanatus. Next base: position 25,919 of record JAINUT010001436.1, on the reverse strand, counting down.
AGTTAAGATAATAAACTACCTTATGTGTTATGTGCTTACGTTTATGTACTCGAGGGTATCGATCGGTATCAAGTAATAATTAAACTTTAAAATTTTATTGTCAGGATGACGATTGTGTGAGAGTCCAGTCAAGTTAGGGAGAAATTACACTAGATGCCTAGGGATGAGGTGCCCCGAGACATTCAGACTGTCTGGCAGCAGTTGGTTCAAAGAGAGCCATCTCCATTGATCCTAGTAGTGGGTCAGGAGTATGAGCTAGTATTTGACCGAGATGGTAAGGATGAGTTAGAGGAAGAGGAGGAGGATACTGAAGAGGAATCTTCACCTAACTTTATCAGCATTGTGATGTACGAGGAAGTCTACGACCGCAACATTGAGTTGTAGGGTAGAGTCGGAGAGCTAGAGGTGTTGGTGGACGTGAGTCAGACCACCATACAACAGAAGGAGGAGACGATTCAAGAACTGGACGAGCATTATGGAAACGTGAAGTGGGATCTAGTTCACGTGGAGAGTGAGAGGGATGATGCACTGGCTGAACTAGAGAAAATGAAGAACGACATAAAAGAGGAGTCAGCGAATCGTGCTAGAGTAGAGGATGTGTGCTTGAAGGCAACTCAACGTACAGATCGTGCTGAAGACGATGTTCAAGAGAAGAATGCCAAGATGAAGGAGATGGACTATGCTTTTCATTCGGCTATAGATAGGGCCCAGGATCGTGTCTTTTATTACCCAGCTCAGTTCAAGGATTTACCATGGTATATGGTGGATCGTAGAACAGTGTTTCGGGTAATGGAAGATGAACGTGGAGAGGCTGTGCAACGTCTTAACATGCCTAGATAGTAGAGTAATAAACTATGTGTTTATTTATATATTTAATAAATGTAAATCCCAGAATTTGAGATAATAATGGGATAAGATGATGATGTTATCCTGCAACTTGTTTCAGTTCAGGAAAGAGGATGTAAATAGCATGAATGCTATCTATTCTATGTTTTAGAAACTATGAATGAATAAATGTCAAAGTTTATTGAAGTGTTATGTGTTCAAGTGTGATTTTATTTATGTTAAATGTTTAAGTTTGAACTTATATATTTAAGAGATGAGTAGGGATCTAATAATAGTATGTCTTAATAGAAATATGCCTCTAAGAAGAAGACCAACACGTCAACAGTAAGAGGGTTCTATGAACAACAACAATGATGAGGTGAATGCCAACCCAGTTCAGCAACTAGTGAATTTACTAACGGGAGTGCTTGCGAATCAGCCGCAACTACAAGCTGCGACGTTCAAGGAATTCAAATGCAAGATGAACAAGTGAAGACTTGTTCATATTTATGATATGATTTGTAATAAGACTTTAATTGTTATATGATGTTTTATTTTCCGCGTTTGATGTTTGTTAAGGTTAGAAACCTAGGACTGTTTTGACAAGATTGTAATCCTTTTTTAAGGAAGATTTTATTTATTAAGGTTGTAATTTATTTTGCATTCCTTATTTATGGGCAGTTAATAATATTTTATTTAGATAGTGAATACCAAATCCTACGGAAATAAAGTACCCGAATTTGGGGGTGTCACATTATCTGCCTATGTTTCATGTTCTTGGAAACGGATATGATCCTTCTTTGCAATTAGGAGGATTCTAGGCGGAGGAATGTTTTTTTGCCTTTGGCTAATCTGGCTTATCAACTGTCAGGTAACTTGGTGCCGATACACTATTAGCTTTGCTAACTGATCGACTTGTTATTTGATTGATTTTATCTAAACTTCTATCGAAGATTATCCTCTTGAATAACCCATCTTGGCGGGGCTAACCATAATTTGTTGTGATGGTACTCCGATCTTTTTAAGATACTTGCGATTTTCCCCATTCTCAATACTGATCATATTCACCCCTTCTGCATTATGCTGAGGCAGAGGGTTGTCATGAACGTGTGGCTACTCGGGTGTTGTCACCACGATTTCTCCGTTGTCTATCATGTCATGAATCTTGTGTTTCAGAGACCATCATTCTTGAGTGTCATGGCCAGGGAACCTAAAATGGTATGCACACTTTTTTCTTGGGTCATATTGCTTCCCATTTGAATTGGCTAGAGGAAGAAGCTGAGTAATCTTCTTCTGTGTTGTCAGAAGTGTTAATATGTTCTCATGTGACTCCCCAAGGGGTCTAAATTTTCTTCTCCGCCTGACCTCTCCTGCTTTCTGAGATGGAGGATTTGCAGATGATTGGAAAGGGAAGTAATTGTTTTGCTTCTGAATGGGCAGGTTTTGACTGCCTCGCTGAGATTGACCTTGAAGTATGAAGGATACTTCTTCTTCCTTTTTCTTGTGGGTCCTTTGAGGGTTACTCCCATAATTCCCTGTTTGTTTGTACTCAGCTACTTCTTCTAGAGTGGCGAGGTCCTTGATCTTACCAGACTTCAACCCTATTTCGGCCATGTTGCCATGTTTTATCAAATCTGAGAATGGTTTTCCTATTCCGGCCAGGACCCTCTCATAATAAGGAGGTTCCTGTATGTCTATGAAAGTCATCACCATTTCAGTTTCTGTCATAGGAGGGCTGACCTGTGCTTTTGGGTGTATTCTTGGAAAGACTTGTTATTTTGCTTCTTGATTTTAGTTACCTGACAACATTTGTGACTGAAAATTATATTGATTTAGGAAAGTGTGGGCTAGTTCTTCCCATTTGTGGATTTTTAAATTGTCGAGTCGGGCATACCATGCCTTATATAGCGCCCCCAAATCCGGGTCCTTAGAACCCCGGACCTGGTACGTTACGGTACTTCATCTTCATACATATTCTATAAACTAATGCGGAATATATAAACATAAATTATTTATTTTATATGATTATATCACATTTCCCAAGGTCTATTAACCTTAACTAAATACATACCTTTAATAACTTAAAAGATTTACAATATCATTTGCATATGATTACTAAATAGTTATTCGCGCATAACAATCTATTATTGTACTTTGTTCTTGCCTTTGTCCTTCTTCAAGTCTTCATCTTAATCTGAAATTTGTTATCATGATATAGCAAGGGTGAGCAACTATTTTGCCCAGCAAGTTTAAATACAACAAGGATATATCATGATTGAAAGAAAGAATAAGCTTTAGAATTTTCAATAATATAATAATTATGAAAAAGCATAATTCAGAATTTCAATAAATGAATGACTGAACCAATAATGTTTAATGTCAACGAGGACCATGAACAACTTTAATTGAATCTTAGGGTAATGAAGGTGATCAGCCTTTCATACCTGATGAACATATGCAACATGCACTAAGTGCGAATCAATAATCAGTATAGATGTGAATAATCAACAATAATTATTCACTAACATGCTTTGAAAATATAACTCAAGTTTGAGATAGGAAAACTTGCCTGTACCGTCGATTACTGCTACGCAATCTAATTTAATCTCTCTATTGAAAAGACCTATCAATTATAAGATTGATCTTTCAATTAGCATAACGTACTTTATCTCACAATACTATTACTTTATAAGTAAACTATCTAACATTTAACCACATAGTCAAATATTAGATAATACTTAACACCATACGTATTCACAATTCTAAACCTAGCACACATCGAGTCTTTAATAGTATTCAATATAGTATACTGAGTGGTTTCCCACAAACAACCAATAAATTAGTTTCTGTTTCGTCTACACTATTTCACAGCAAGTTAGATCAGTTGCTAATTTGTATATACCTCCACTCCCTGAAAGAATTATTTAGCCCAGATACTATACATCAACCATTAAATAGTACGACTGTACTACTTTAGACTTAATACTTACTCGTTCATTTTATAAGTTCTTATTTCAGAAAACCGAATACATCATTTCAGTAAGCCGAAACCAAACTGTCTTCCCTTTCTAACATTTTCAGTTTCCAATTCAGCAACCTAAATTGTTCAATTCAGTAAGCTGAATTACCCTTCTCACGTAAATACCAAATTATCTTATTATTTTTCTATCCTTTGGCCACACATATATACACATATATTTCATACACAAAAATAATTTTTCTGGAATTTTTCAACTTCCTTAAGTATTTTTCAAAAGTCCGTTTCTAGTTCGAATATTAAGAAATTAGCTATATCATGCTCAACTCAAAAGATTCCCAACTCTTGGAAGAATCTTACACTTATTAACATGAACTTCCAGTTTAAATTTTGTGGCCGTCGGAGTTATAGAACTCCAGTTATAGCGGTTTTTCGTCGAAAAAACCCAAATATTGAAATGACCATAACTCGGTCAATTCAAGTAAGAATAAGCTAATTTTTGGACAGGAGCTACTTTATATCATATATTTTCATGTCCCAAAAGATTGGAATTTTTTTCATTATTTAACTTATCAGAACTGCACCTAGCAGTTTTGGGTAGAATGCTAATTGTCGTTTTTTAGATTTTGACTCCTTTGCTCAAAACAGTCCACACGAAAATCTACAACACCTTTTTCATGGATTCCATTTGGAAATGCTAGAAGACTCATAGATATTATAGACACTTGAAATTTTTCTTACCCCAATACGAACACTGTGGGAAGACAAAACCGTCAATCAAGCCAATCCCGGTACCTATACCAAGCTTCCAATCCAAATCCGGCCACCAATACTAGTCATTCAGTTGAAATTCGATCACCAATATCGGTACTCCAGTCAAATTTGTTCACCAATATCGGTACTCCAATCAAATCCGATCACCAATATCGGTACTCAAGTCAAATCCGATCACCAATGTCGGTAAACCTAAATCTGATCCCAAATATCGGTAAACCCAAATCCGGCCACCAATGCCGGTAAACCTAAATCTGATCCCCAATGTCGGTACTCCAGTCAAATTCGATCACCAATATCGGTACTCCAGTTAAAATTCAATCCCTAATATCGATAAACTCATATCCGATCTCCAATATCGGTAAACCCAAATTCGATCGCCAATATCGAATCGTCAATCTAGCTCCGATCTCTAATCGGACCGTCTATCCAGTTCCGATCTCTAATCGAACCATCAATCCAGCTCCGATCTCCAATTGGATCTCTATCCAACTCCGATCTCCAATCGGACTATCAATCCAGCTCCGATCTCTAATCGGACCATCTATCCAGCTCCGATCTCCAATCGGACCGTCAGATCAACCCCGATCTTAATATCGGGCATAAAATCAGCCTCGACGGCAATCTGAGAGGTACAAGTCGGCCCCGGCAGAAACCAGGGATATACCGATCAATCCCGATCTCAATATTAGGCTGTCAAGTCAGCCCCGGCATCAACCCGGTAGGTACAGGTCAACCTCGACATCAACACAGGATATGTCACGTCATCCCCAATCTCATCCCGGGAAGTACAAGTCAGCACTGGCTCAGGCCGGGAAGGACAGTTCAGCCCTAGAGATAACCCTGGGAAGCCAGATCCATCGAGGACCACCCCGGGAAGGGCAGAACGGTTATTTTATCAACTCGTAGTCGATTCGGTCAAACTCAAGCCGAATTGATGCCATCGAAGTTAGAACAAACCATAACGACGATCCCGAGTGCAAACAACGCAAGACAACTCAGCAGACAAACTGCGGGTAATCGAAGACCTAGTAACGAACCCGTCTTCTCGGACCCAAAAAATGTTTTATCCCAAGTCATTGCAACACTCTCGGCGAGGGCGTTCCAGAAAGGTATACGCCTTAAACGGACGCTCCGATCAAAAGTTAGAAAGTTTTGACTTCGACTGCACGTTGTCCAGAGTGCACGTACTTTGAGACGACAGAACTCGGCACTGCAAGCCCCACCAGGGGAGTCGCACCTCTACCTGCTGCGGCAGCAGGTAGAGTGGAGGCTCCCTGGTCTATAAATATGAGGCCACCCCCCTTATTTTAAAAAATCTAGAAATGCAGCGAAGCTCTGGTAGTTCAATTTTCTGAATTTTACACCTCATCCAAACCCAAATATTTTCACTCTAACACGTAGATATACCCATATACTACCACATATCAAAAAATAACTGGTAGATTTGGACGTATAGAGCCTACGATTTGGCAAAAAGCCTGTGTAGCAGTCCATTGTAAGTATTTTCACGATCAGAAAGTGAATATTACTTCTTCGTACTTTTATACACTTGCACTTTAAGTTTCGTTTTCTACAAATGCCCGAAACTTAGTTTTGTGGCCATTTTCATCAAAATTTGGTACATTTTTGTACATAAATTGATTTTCAGGCATTTCTACAACTCGGATTGACGATCCGTCAGCTCCAGCAGCTTCAATGCACTAGCACACACGTTTTGGCAACTTCACTGGACTGGGTTATCTTCCCAGTCCGGGTTTGGCCCTTTTTTGTATATATTAACTATATATATACTAACATTTCAATTCTGTCAAGCTCGAATGTCAAATCTGAGGTAGTTTACCGCTTTTATATATATTTACGCATATATAAGCGACTTTCACCATAACTGGGTTCTCTTCCCAGTATTGGTTGACTACATTTCCGTCAATATATATATATATTTCAATTCAGTCTGGGCACCGGCGTGAAAACCCATCGTTCTTTATACTGTTTTTGCACACTTCACCATACTGGGTGATCTCCCCAGTCACTGGTTAACTACTTTTCTGCAATTTACATTCAAGTCTGGCCTGGACTATTTCGTGGCCTTTATACTGATTTTTGCACACTTCGCCATACTGGGTGATCTTCCCAGTTACTGATTGACTACTTTTCTGCAATTGATATTCCAGTTCGGCCTGGATCATTCTGTGGCCTTTTTACTGCTTTTATTTATATTTATGCATATATAAGCTTCCTTCACCATCACTGGTCCTCTTCCCAGTCTTGGTAGACTACGTTTCTGTCAATATATATATATACACACACACACACACACACACACACATATATATATATATATATATATATATATATATATATATATATATTTCCATTCAAGTCCGGGCATCGGCGTGATAACCCATCGCCCTTTACAGCTTTTATATATATTTGTATATATATATATATATATATTGTTTTACTCACTTTCTATTCAACTGCTGCTGTAAATATTCATCTTATATGAATTAACACTGATATATCTGCAGGCGGACTAGATTTATTTAAATCTCGCCATTTCTAGTTTTCAAATGGTTCAAAACCTCCAGACTGAACCGGGAAGCTAGAATGGCTGAGATTTCCTTAAATCTAGCTTTCTTTCTAGTTTCAGCTTCAAAAGCAACTTTGCGTCCCTTAGATCGCTATCTAGTGTGAACGAGATGCTTTGGCCTTGCGGACTGTGATTTACTTAATGAATCCTCGGTTCTGGCAATTTTGGGATATTTATCTATTTTTGTACAAATTTGAACTGTGCAGGTTTTGGCTACCTATGTGTGAGCCTAGGAATCGTGGGATTCATGATCAAAACGATCGGAATCTGTTTCCCTCGATGGACAAACTCCAATTTACAAATGTACCCTGCCAGTTTTTCTGTAGAAATGTACATGTAAACAGACCTTAAAACGATTATTAAGATTTAAGGTCTCTAAATAATGAAAAATATCGATTATCATGTTAGCGTCCCTCCGATGGTTTTCATACCCATGAGGAATCCGACACTTGTATATTCTGTGATCGAGGATGCTTCGTAGCCCGACAAATCACCATTCACATGCAGCCTTAAGGCTATAAAGATAAATTTAGAAGTATCAACAGGCTTCACTTCTATGGCAGTGTAAGGGTTTGATAAACCAGCTTTCTAAACATCATTTTCAAATCAATCAAAAGAAAAGCATTTCAAGAAAATCAAATTAAATACTTTTGCAAATCAAATCAAAGACTGATTTTCAAATCAAATCAAACCCTTCGTATATAGGTTAAACGAAGCAAAGCACTACTTTCAATCAATCAAATCAATAGGCCCAATTTTCAAACAGCATTAACTCATGCATTCCATTTTTAAAGGAAAATATAGAAAAGATGCGATACAGTGTTTACGCGGGAGTCGTGGGGTGCCTAACACCTTCCCCCACACTTAACCAAGCCCCCGAACTCAAAACTTTGTTTTCAAAGATCAAGTTTCGACAGTGTCCAGCAATTGGGCCTCTTTCAAACAAAACACGGTTGAGTTAGTACAACCATTTCAAAACTAGCAACTGGAGACTCTATAAAACGTTCAAATCGTCGACATAAAACTTGTTGGCCTTTTTCCTAAAAAACCCTTCAAAACCTTTTTCCTAAATAAAAAGAGTGAGGGTAGAGAAAACTTAGGAAAAGAGATTAAAAGATCTGGGTTGTGGCCCAACCTGCGGATTTTTTAAACCAACATCGACAGGTGGCGACTCTGCTGGGGACAATAAAGGGCTTAGGCCGCTTTCAAATCTTTTCAAATATTTTCTTTTCAAAACTATTGAATGCGTGAAATTCTGCGTCTCCACAGTCAATGAATGAGTGAATGCTGCATCTTTACATTGAATGAATGTGAATGAATGCTTTTCTGCTTTTAGTGCTTCGCACCCATAGTTAGTACTTCGCACCCATGTCATCATATTCTCTACGGAAGGCACGATGTATGTTAATGTATGTTTTGTGTCCCTCTCATAAGGAGGAAAAGCCGGTCGGTGATAAGTAATGTCTTTGGGGACGGCTAAGTCTCTGGGGCTCATAAAAATGCACCACCCAGATTCGCTCCAGTTGAACGATTGGATTAATTTCCCTTCTAGTAGATTGCGATGATCTGGGAACCTTCATGCCGAAACAAAAGTTGCGAGAGTAACCTAGGATAGGTCAACCTCTAATTAACCAAATCCGAAGGGAAGCTTCTTCATGCCTTCTTCTTTCAATTCCATATTAAGCCTCCAGGTATCAAGGAGCACAATGTAAATATCATAATGAAAGATTTACTTTCACTGTGAAAATACCATGTCATCCTACCATCAAAACAACTAACCTCGATTTTGCAGGATCAAATCTAAAAAACACATCATACATCCTGTCCTTACGTACATCAGAAAATTGACACGCCTACGTTTTGTTGTAGGTAAAATTTGGTCCTGTCACTAGGTCTAAATCTAAAGCACCCAGTCCATCCACGGATATGGCTTCTGGAGCTCAAACAGAATCCGCTCCGGTATCCTGGGATGAGTTTGAAGGACTAAAAAATCAGATAGTCGAGTTAGCCGGTTTTTTACGAGAACAAAGCAAGGCACTCAGAGGGAAACAATCTCAAGCTCACACAGAACCAGGAGCATCTGGTGGTAATACTAGCGGTCAAGAGACTGAAAAGGCTGAAACTCAAATTCCTGGACCACAGAACTAAGACACGACCAACAAAACCCCTGAAATCACCCCCCTCGTCAAAGAACAGGAAGCTGGTGACATTATGAAGAAAGTACAACAAATGGAGGAAGCTCTCCGATCAATTAAAGGGATTGGGGCATTCTATAGTGTCAATTACTCCGACCTCTGTATATTTCCCAGGGCTCATTATCCCAAAAAATTCAAGACTCCTGACTTCTAGAAGTATGATGGAACGGGAGATCTGTAATACCCGAGAATTTCCTAATATTATTAAATAAATACATTAATGGAAATGAGAAGTTATTTGAATATAAATGATTTTGTGTTATGAGATGAATTAATTCAATTATATAAAATTGAATAATTATAATAATTGAGAAATTGATGGAGTTTGCGATAAACTCATTGATAGCCTTGTGTGGCACAATGACGTAATATAAGAATGATTATATTAATTTAAGCGAACAATTAATCTATATTAATTGTTATTGTAGAATATTAATTTATTGTTATCATAGAATATTGAATAATTGTTGTGGAATATTAACTGTGATTGATTAATAATATGTGATTATTATTATTGCAAGAAATATAATAATAATAAACCACTTGTTTATAATTGTGCTGAGATTTATACTTGTTAATGTGATAATGAATCCTATGATTATTAATTAGGTGTTATTAATAATCGATGAGGAATGGATTAATTAATATTATTGCTAATTAATTGATAAGGTAAATAATTTATTTATTTGACATTATGAATAATAAAACAAATAAGTAAGTTATTAATATAATAAGATTATATTGATAGTTATGTACAAGCATGCAATAATATAAAATACGACTATATTATATAGTGTAGAGAAACACTTAGGTGTGACCGTACAAGTATACATAAACTATGTTATATAATGCAATGTGAATATATTACACATATGGACCATGTATTAAGATTAATTAAACTATGTGAGCTACATGATTAATACCTATGTGACAATATGTATGTAAGTATACATTAAAATGATATATCATGAATATATTGTAATCACTTGTTGATTAATACAATTTAATAATAAAGGAGACAGTATAGTGTGATAATATCTGAAAAGACTATACCAGTATGATAAAAGTGTACATGGAGTATATGTGTACAAGTCACACTTACTACATTATGTGAATTATAGTGTGACATTTCAATTAAAGACATATGTATAAAATATATATGTGTGTAGATAGTCTAAGTATTTAATACATATATGTATAATAATTTAAGTATAGCATGTGGTCCATTTACAATATCAGAGTTTCCTTTCTTGTCCCATTTTGAGTGTCCATTCCTTCCCTATTTCTCATTCACGTGAAAGGCCAAAGGCCTAAGCTACTCCCTCATATCAACTTCCTAGCTAGCCAATGATGCTCATGATGAAGAAGGATGTGGGTGATGGGGGTGGTTGGCAACTATTTCACCTAATGCTTGTTGCCCATCATATCTTCTCCTTCTCCAATGGTTTGATTTCATGGACAATGGCTTGGCATGGTTATTCACTTCCCTATAAATTGAGCGCTCCCCTTCTCAATTCATTTTGCTAGACTAATTACTAAGTGTTCTAGAGAGAGTAAGGATATTTCTTAGGGAGAATTCTGAGATTAGGAAGCAAGTCTTGTACAATTTGAAGCTAAAGAGGCATAATCTCTAAACCCATTTAAAATTCAATTCATAGAAATTAGCAAGTTTAGTTAGAATTGGTTATATGAAATGATGATTAACATGCTAGGACAGTATATAGATGTGTTATATGTGCAAAGTTATAGTTAACAAGCATGTTTCATGAGGAAATGTGAAGATTGGTTGGAACTCTGCAAATGCAGAAAAGTTTCTGGTCTGGAACGGGAGCCGCGCGGCCGCGCGTCTCCCTAGTACAATTTGGGCGCGGCCGCGCGCCACTGCAGAAATTGTTGATAATTTCTATTATATCTTCTGATGTATTGAACATGTTGTACTAGTAGAGGATGCTTATAACTCACATTAAAATATGGAATAAGGTTACTAGGTTATAGCAATCCATGCTAGTTGTTTTAGTTGAGTATTTCAAAGAAAACTTAAAGTTATGAAAAGAGGAACTTTGATATATAAATACCATAATAGTATTCTGACTTTTGAGACACGTTTGTATGACCTAGAAATACATGGAATGCATATTAACTTAAGTATATATGTATCGTGATAGAATATGAACATGTGAACCCAACTAGTGCACCTTTCTAACAAAAATACAAGTTTTGAAGGTTGATATTGACATGTAAAGACCATATATGCATTCTGACTTTTCGAGCATGTTTATAAGGCCTAGAAAGGCATGAAAAGCATGTTGACTTACTTATATATGTTTCATAATATGACATGAGCATGTGGGCTTCATTTGTAAACTTTACTAAGTGAAAGTGTAAGTTCGAAACGTAAATCTTGACATGTTATATCGAAGCTTAGATTCTAAAAATTTTGGACATGTTTGGTACTGCTCATAACCTCATTAAAATGTCATAAACATACACATGCCATGTTAGATGTCATGAAAACTAATTGAGCACAAGTAAAGTATGAATTAAGTTAAGTAACAATACTAGACATGTGTATATGAAGTAGAAACTTGCAAGCATGTCTAAAATGTGATCACTTTACATGTTTACATGACAAACATGATAACTTACGGGAACTCATGGCGTCTCTTGACCCTAAGTCGTTAGAAATCATGATTTAGAAATATAGCATGTATGATTGAACTTGGAAAAGTTGAACGAACATAGAGAGACTCTTTAACATGTATATATGCTATGTGATATCATATGTTGATACTTGAAACCAATTTTGACGGTTAACTTATGAGAATGCCATAACTTGCTATAATGAAATACATTTAGTATTAATTGTGGTCTTATGTGATATTAATAATAGAAAAGCATGTTTGCTAATTGTTGCGATCTTATATGATATGAGAATGTGTTTAAACTCAAAAGAGGAACGTTAAGAATAGAAGTTATATTAATATATAACTGTGTAGCTAGGCTAAAACTTAACTTGTGTGTTGGTCGTATGTCCAAGATAAGATATAATGTTGAACTATATGACTAATGGATATCGTATATACGTAACTATATTACGATAGGAATTTGAAAGTGTTGATTTGCTTTTCGTGGATAAACTACGCTAAAGGCAAGTTCTCTAACTTACACTCTTTTAAAAAAGTGCAAGTTCTCTAACTTACACTCTTTTAAAAAAAGTGCAAGTTTCCTAACTTACACTCTTTTACGGTGCAAGTATCTAAACCTTATCTCTTTGGATGCAAGTATCCTAACCGACGCATTTACCTTATGCAAGTATTCTATTCTTGTATATTGTGAACTAGTTACATTACTTAATTGTTTGAATTGAATTAGCATACTTGAACTCTTATTTCATTAAAGCTATTATTCATGTGGAACTTGATATTGTTCTTGAATATTGTGAAAGTGTCTATGCCATTTGATTGGGCTAGACTTATATTATTGAAAGGCGACCTAAACCAATTGATTGTTGCGGGATCTTGTATTTGACTGAGAAGAACAACCTTCTTTGAAGGGAATATATAATTGTCGGAAAACCGACGTGCGCACTTGAGTATGATTGATTGTTATGCATAACGACGGTACTTTAGGCTGATCACCTTGTGTACTTATTTTTGTTGGATTTTTAGTTTATTATTGTTAATTCTAGTAGAAGTTCATGGTCCTTAGTGACTGCTCAGTATTCAGTTATCTTGAAATCTTGAATTGATTTAGTATTGAATCTTAATGATATCTTTCTGTCCTTAGCGACTATTATTGAAAACTGTTGATATTTCTTGTTATCCTTGAAATTTTCACATCCTGTTATACTCTTTTGAGATTCGAGAACTATATTACTCATCCTTATTGTATATTACTTGCTGAGCAATTTGTGCTCATTCTTGCTTTCCCTAAAACATTTCAGTTAAGGCAGAGCATGGCGAACCTTCAGGCGTTGATAAGGGCAAGGGCAAGGCTACCAACTAGCTTGTCTCTTTTATGGTTTTAATATTTTAATGTTGTATTAAGATGATGTAGCAAGACTGGATTTGATTATATTTAAGCTTAAGTTAGATTATGCAATAAGTCGTTAATTGATATTATTATGTAATCTATTAAGTACTGTAGGTTGCGAGACTTAGGGGAATAATTATAATAAACCATTGTATATAATTCTAAATTAGATATTCCGCTGTGGATGTGTGATTTTAGTTATTATTGTATTACCATAAGCACGTGACGAACCGAATTCGAGAGACCAAGTGGCGGTACTAGATTTGGGGGCGTCACAAGATCCTTACACACACTTGAAAGTATTCATTGGAGAACTCGGATCCTATACAGAGGACGAGAAGCTTCGAATGCAGCTATTTCAGAAGAGTCTAACCGGAGAGACGAGAGCATGGTATGCCCGTCTAGACAACTCCAAAATCCACAGTTGGGAAGAATTGGCCCACGCTTTCCTCGGTCAATATAGCTTTCAATCTCAGCTGGCTCCAGACAGATACCAAATTACCAAGATCAGGAAGAATAACACTGAATCATTCAAAGAATATGCCCAGCGATGGAGACGGGTCACACCACAAGTCACCCCAGCCATGACTGAATCTGAAATAGTCATGACCTTCATCGACATCAAAGAAGCGCCTTATTATGAGAGGGTCCTAGTAGGCATAGGAAAACCATTCTCTGAAATGATCAAACATGGCAAAATGGCCGAATTCGGGCTCAAATTTGGGAAGATAAAAGATCTAACCGCCCTCAAAGCTGTCGCTGAGTATATCCAGTCCAAAAATTACGGGAGTAATTCCCGGAGGGTGCACAAAAAGAAAGACGAGGAAGTGTCCTTAGTCTTACAAGGACAAAATTCAAGGCGCGAGTCAAACAGTATGCCCATTCAATGGAGGAATTATACACCTTTTGAAAATCAAGCACAGCCTTCAAACCCTCCACTCCAGAAAAATATGGAGGTTATGCGTCAAAGAACCTTCACCCCTCTAATAGATTCACTTGAGAACGTATTCAAACTTCTGACAGCCCAGAAAAAGATTGTCCAACTCCTTCCACCAACCAACACTAATGGTCAGAATTTCGACCCAAGCAAGAAGTGTGCTTATCACTCTGGATCTCCAGGCCATGACACCCAAGACTGTTGGTGTCTTAAGCACAAAGTACAAGATTTGATTGACAGCGGAGAGATTGTGGTCACAAAGCCTGAGCAACACCATGTGCAGGACAATCCTCTGCTACAGCATAAAGAGGAACATGATCAACGCCACAAATGGAGAAAGATCTAATTACCTCCGTTATGTGGGAGAATCCATTCAGTCCAACAACACCAGCCCAGATAGTTGAGAAGTTTTTGAAAGGCGGTTCCTGATAGAGCAGGAGATCAAGTCTATCAAGGAACAAATCGAGTAGTTAGTAGAACTGGTCGTTTACCAGCATCAGCTCACTAGGAATATGGTGAAACAAATCAACTAGCCCATTGTCTATTGTCCTCCCACACCAGAGATCACTTCCCCGAGAAGTCAATATCTCTCTAATGAGAATGATCTTTGGGCCAGCAGGGTGGCCGATGAAGAGAATCTCCGAGTAGATGGGAAATTCCTATTCCAAAGGAACTTCACCAACCCAAATCAATCAATGGAAGAAATCCTTAAAATGCTAATCAACGAAGGAATGGTTGCATACTTGTTACCTCCATTGAACCCTCGAGCCAGAAAATTCAAACCTGACCAAATATGTCAGTACCATTCAAATTCACCCTGCCATGATACTGAAGATTGATGGGCATTTTGTAACTTGATTCAAGACATAATTGAAAATGGGGACCTGATAAGGGGAAATCAAATCCTCAATCTTCCAAACAATGACACTCTCTGGATCCCTACTATATGGAACCAAAACACAGTGGCTGTCATATCCTGTGATGGGGAGTCGACTCTCAAACCCTTAGTACTGCTCAAGAAAGGGGTTCAAGAACTATCAGATCCTGCGAAGGCGGCTGCACCTCAGCCTCTAATCTTTCCCTTCAGACCTCAGTATTCAATCATCAGTCTGAAGTGTGTCCCATGGAACTACGGGGACAATAAAGGCTCCCCTTCAAATAACGTTACCGTTGTGCCGAAGGACAATCCCTTATACCTACCTCAGCGGGTAATCAAACCAGTTATCAAAGCAAAAGAGAAGGTGGCTAAAGAGAAAATTAAAGAGTTCCTCAACAAAATGGGACACAATGAAATCAAAATAGTTCAAAGCTTGGAAGATGCAGCTAAACAAGTGTCCATCCTCGACTTGGTCCTATCCTTAGCTGATCATCGCAACATTCTAGTCAAAGTACTAGAAGAAGCTCATTTACCACATACAGTGGACACCGAGAAATTCTGTCACGTGATAGATCACATCTTCAACAGCAATGTGATATCTTTGATTGATGATGATATCCCGGCAGAGGGAACGGGCCACCACAAGTCCCTGCATATAGCTGTAATGTCCTCTGAATATGTGATCGGAGGTGTGCTCATCGATGGAGGATCATCCCTCAACGTTTGTCCATATGATGCTTTAAAAAGAATGAAGATCAATCCGAACCGGATCAAAACCAGTCATATGGTCATCCGTACCTTCGATGGATCTCGCCGACAAGCTATGGGGGAAATAGAGCTTCCTCTAGAGATTGACCCACACACTTTCTACATATCTTTCCAGGTGCTCAACATCGCCATCGGATACAACTTATTACTGGGCAGACCCTGGATCCACATGGCAGAGGCAGTGCCATCCACCCTTCATCAACAACTCAAGTACATTATCAACGGCAGCCTCATCACAGTGAATGTCGAACCAGAATATCCTACCTACATACATGGGGATATGCCAGTGATTAGCCTGGATGCGGGGATTGAACCTTCCAATTTTTAAGCTCTAGAGGTGAGCGATACTCAGTATCTACCTATCGGAGCACCATCCCTAAAACCTAAAGTTTCCACCGAAGTAATGACAGTGGGGCAAGAAATGGTATCTTCAGGCTTCCAACCTGAAGAAGGGTTGGGAAAGGATAAGCAAGGTATTAAGATGCCAGTCCAAATCCCAAGTCAAACTGGGAGAGTAGGATTGGGATATTCATTCGAGTCAAGCCGCAGGAACCCACATAAACATCCCAAGGCTCATGTATGCACAATTCTACTGCCAAACCTCACAAATACCGGATGGGTGAAACCTATAAGGAAAATGTTGGCTATGGTATCAGCCATGCTATTCCCTCCAATCATACCTGTCCATGAAAGAAAAGCCCTCCAGCCTGAGGCAGACAACGAAAAGGGAAAAGAAAAGATCCTGTATGAAGGACGAGACCCATTCGCTAACATGAGGGTCATTATCAACTACGAGGGCATGAATAACGATCTCCCAGACAGCGACGACGAGGATCAAGTTCAAATTTCTTGGATCAAGAAGGGAAAAGGGAACAAGTCAAAGTAGATCCCTAGCCCTATTATAAAGGATGTCTCAGTCATTATCCAAGACGAGACAGATAATCACAAATCCCTGATCCTCCCGGTTCATGAGGACCTGACCTTGGACAACTAGAGCAGTGTCCCTTGCCTCGATCGAAAAGGGTAAAGGGGCAGAGAGTCAATCTGCCCTTAATCATGCTTTCATTTACTGCTTACTTTTATTTCCATAGCTATATCAGTAACTTTTGTCATGCTTTACAAATGCTCTGTATGTTTAAGCAGTCGTATATATTAATGAAAGCATTTTTGTTTTCAAGACCCAAGCATTGGATGTGTGTGTCTCTGCTGATGAGATGCCAACCTGTCAAAATGACTATAACTTTGATGTAGAACTGAACTTCGACTTGATGGATATTGATCAAGAGGAGGAAGATGACTATGAGGTGCCCGAGGAGATCAAAGAATGGGTTGAAGACAAACCCAAACCAAACCTCGAACATGCCACCACCATTAACATTGGAACCTCCGAAAACATCAAAGAAATCCAAATATGTTCAGACCTCACACCAAATCAAAAAGCCGACCTAATCGAACTCCTAAAACAGTACCAGGATGTATTTGCATGGTCACATGAAGACATGATTCGCTTATCCATTGATATTGTCATCCATCGAATGCCCATTAAAGATGGATTCAAACTAGTTAAGCAAAAGCTTAGGCGATTGAAACCTGAATGAAGTTCGAAAGTCAAAGAAGAAATTGTTAAACAATTCAAAGCCGGAATCATAATGGTATCAACATACCCATAATGGCTATCAAATATAGTTCCCGTGCCTAAGCCCGAGTCTGTGTGGATTACCGGGATTTGAATAAAGCCTGTCTCAAGGACAATTTCTCAATACCTTTCATCCACATCCTGATCGACAATACTGCGCAGTATGGCATGTATTCCTTCATGGATTGCTTTGCTGGTTATCATCAAATCATGGTTGCTGAAGAGGACCGGGAGAAAATAGCTTTTATCACTCCCTAGGAACCTTCTACTATAGACGACCATCCTTTAGCCTTATCAATGTCGGAGCCACGTATCAGCAAGCCATGATGGCCCTCTTTCATGACATGATTCACAAAGAGATCGAAGTCTATGTCGATGACATCATCATCAAATCCCGGAGGGAGGATGATCACATCGACCATATCAGGAAGTTGTTCAACAGGTTACGTAAGTATAACCTCAAGCTCAATCCCGCTAAATGTGCTTTTTGCTTCAAAGCAGGCAAGCTGCTAGGATTTTTGGTGAAGAATCGGGGCATCGAACTCGACCCTACCAAGATCAAAGCCATTACTGAAATGCCCGTACCTCGTACAGAGAAGGAGATACGGGGATTCCTAGGAAGGATCAATTTCATAGGCCGATTAATTTCACAGCTCACAGCAACTTGTGAACCTATCTTCAAGCTGTTAAGGAAGAATTCCTCCACTAAATGGAATAAGGACTGTCAACAAGCCTTCCTTGCCATCAAGAAGCAGCTGACTGAAGCACCTATTTTGGTTTCCCCAAGGGATGGAGTTTCCTTATTCATGTACCTGTCCGTTAATAACAACGCAATGGACTGCATGTTAGGACAGAAGGATGATAGTAGTAAAGAAAGAGCTATTTGCTACATCAGCAAAAGATTCAGCAGTGGTGAACAGAAGTACACCCTGATCGAAAAGACATGTTATGCATTAGCATGGGCCGCCATGAGGTTGCAACACTATTTGCATGGGCATATGACCTACCTCATATCCCGCATAGATCCACTCAAATACGTATTCAACAAACTAATTCTGAATTGCCGACTGTCCAAATGGCAGTTGATCCTACAGCAGTTCGACATTGTCTACGTGACTTAGAAGTCAATCAAGGGTCAAGGCATTGCAGATCAATTAGCTGAAGCACCTTCAGGAGGGTTCGAGCCCCTGGAGATATATTTCCCAGATGATGGGATCTGACAATTCAATAACTCCAGTCAGAGAATACAGTCCAACCATGGAAAATGTATTTTGACGGAGCGATAAACATGGAAGGTGCCGGAGCTGGGGCAGTCCTCATCACTTATGCAAGAAAGCAGTATCCTGTGGCTACCAAACTTTAATTTTGCAACACCAACAACACGGCTGAGTATGAAGGCTGTATACTGGGGTTGAAATTAGCCCAATCCATGTATATCAAGCACCTACTCGTCTTCGGAGATTCCGAGCTGGTCATCGGACAAACCACCGACATATATCTCACCAAAGAACTGCATTTGCTGCCCTATTCATCGGAAGGTCCTCAAAATATCCTGGGAATTCGAAGACATAACCTTCTTTCATATTCCTCGGGGTCAGAATGACTTCGCTGATGCATTGGCAACGTTAGCTTCATTAATCCACATATCCGATAAGAGTGGATTGCCCAACATCAAGTTCATAATTTAGAAAGCCCCGACATATGGGAATTACATTGGAGAAGTATCAAATAAAATACATCCTGTTAAGCAGCCTTGGTATCAAGACATCAGGGAATATCTCCGTGATGGATCCATACCCACTGGGGCAAGTCAATCAGAACGAAAATGAATTCACAAAATGGCCATGAAGTTCTATTTGAGCGAAGATGCACTTTACAAAAGGGATACTGGAATAGGCCTGTTGAGATGCCTCGACAAAGAGCAAACCCAAAGACTTATGGATGAAATCCACGGTGGAGTCTGTGGTCCACACATGAGCGGTCATCTACTGGCCAAGAAGATAATCAGAACTGGACATTATTGGATCTCTCTTAAGGCTGACTGTGACGATCACGTTAAGAGATGTTTTCAATGCCAAATATATGAAAATGTTATCCACGCTCCCCCGAATGAGCTGCACAATATGAGTTCACCATGGCCTTGCTATATATGGGGAATGGATATGAGAGGTCCAGTAGAACTAAAAGCCAGCAATGGTCATCGATTCATTTTAACCATGATCGATTACTTAACCAAATGGGTTGAAGCAGCCTCTTTTCCTAAAGTCGCAAAAGAGGTCATCATTATTTTCATTAGAAACAATGTCGTCAGTCGATATGGACGACCGGAGGTGATTGTATCAGACAACGCCAAGAACCTGAATAATCAAATGATGAAAGAATTATGAAATAAGTTCCACATCAAGCATCTCAATTCCATCATCTATCGGCCCAAGATGAACAGCGCTGTCGAAGCGGCCAATAAAAACAACAAGAAGATCATGAAGAAAATGTCCGCCAATCACAAAGAATGGCCTGACCTGCTGCCTCTTACCCTGTTAGCATACAGGACGTCAATGTGCACCTCAACTGGGGCTACCCCCTATTCGTTGGTCTATGGCATGAATGCAGTACTTCTCACAGAGGTAGAGATGGAATCCATGCGAGTATTAATCGATGCTCAGATAGACGAGGATCAGTGGTTACAAGACCGATATCATCAACTGTCCCTGATAGATGAAAAGAGGGCTACAGCCAATTTCCACGGACAATTATACCAGCAAAGGATCGCCAGATCCTGCAACAAAAAGGTCTGAATCCGGTAATTCAAAGAAAATGACTTGGTGCTGAAGAAAGTCCTGACCAATCAGGATGAAGCCAAAGGAAAGTTCGCCCCAAATTAGGAAGGCCCTTTCATTGTCAAGGAGGTGTTGATAGGGGGAGCTATCAGACTACAAGAAATATATGGGAACGAATTTCCCTAACTCATCAATTCAGACACCTTAAAAAGGTACTACGTCTCAAACATATGCATGCCCGCATCCGGGTCCTACGAATCAAATCAGGTTCGGTTTTTCACTAGAAAGCTGGAACTATAAATGACCTTATCTCCCTACACCCAGGAGTACGTAGGCAGCCATTTCTGGTGCGGTCAAACTAACAAAAATCCAAAAAATCCAAAAATCAAACCATTCCGGCAAACAGCCTGAACTACGAATGACCTAATCTCCCTCAACCCTGGAGTACGTAGGCAGCCATCTACGGCGCGGTCTGACCTTTAAGAAAAAATAATAAAGGACCAGTTCCAAGACACCAAAGATAAATAGAAGCCAAATTCTATTCAGCTACCCTAGTCAAACAGGCCCATCTGAGATACTCCCTGGCATCTCAACTGTCAGTCCATCAAGGAGAAGCTCAAGATACATCAACAACTGCGAGTCATGAAAGAAGTGGTAATCACTCAGCAATGACAGTACATACTCAATCAGGGAAGTGAATCAAAACTATTTTTCTCTGATATATATAACACTGTTTAATATATACATAGTGCCCTATACATGATAAAAATGGCTGATTTAGTATGTGCAGAAAAAATAAAGCTAGTCTATAGACCCAAGGACAAGCGGGTTATCAATGCCAGCATGTCATCTCTCTCTAAAGATGGGGGAGCAGCTATAAGTTCCATCCACTCAGCCTCCATACGGCCCAATACCTCCACAGTCATCTGCAAGGTGGCACTGTGGTCATCCATATATGCACTCATCTTGGTGACCAAACATGAGTGTAAGATTGAAGAGCAGTACTATCAGCAAGGTGGAAATCACGGGAAGCTATAGCCTCATCCCTCTCTGCAAAAGCTGCATCTCGAGCAGCCAAAGTCTCCTCGATCTCAACAGATGCTGCGTCTCTAGCTGAGCGGATCTCGTCTCGCTCCACAACCACTACATCTCTAGCAAATCTGAGCTCCTCCCACTCAGTCAATCCAGCATCCAAAGCAACCCTGAGTCCATCTCTCTCAACAAAAGCTAAATCTCTGCCAGACAAGGCAGCCAACATCTGCACTCTAGATAAATCTCGCTCAAAGGTCATCTTGAATAGTGAGTCGGCTAAAGATGGGTCCGTCTCTGCATGAATAACCGACGAATCACTTATTAGAGCCTCCGTCAAACCCTTGAACAGCTCATCCTCGGTAAGAGAATCGAGATCCTCCATAGGCTCCTCCTCGTCGGAGTCCACAATCAGAGATGAATAAGACTCTACTGCTGCAACTGCTGTCTCTACCTCCAATAAGGCAGAATACTCCGGAGAACGACCCGAATGGCTACCAGAGAAATCATCCCTCTCTCAATGAGTCCAACACTCATATACTCTAACCAAGTTGGTGGACGACATAGAAGAAGCCAACGTCCTCTGATCAGCAGACCCCTCAAAATGGTACAAACTCTGCAGCTGATCGAACTGACACATAACTGTCAGGGGATGATAGGTAGTCACTCCCCTCAAACCCGCTAGGGGAAAATAATCCAGGCCAGAAGTATGGGTGATAAAGCTATATGGGGACGCTAGCCCTGAGCATGGCAAGATAGAGAATTGATTCTCAATATCCGACAGAAATGCCAACCATAACTCTGTATCAATGCACTCTGCAGGCTGAAAGAAGTAAACTGTGGATGTCTCGTGAGTAAAGCTAAAACCCCGAGGCCTGAAGAATCCAATTGGTCGTATATGGGACATCAGCCATATATACAGTAAGACTGAGCTGCCCCTAAAAAATACCCCTTGGATAGGTACTACAATGTGTGGCGGATCTAAATGTCTCAGCCAATATCATCGGGACGATGGTGCTACCTTGTCTAAGGGCCCGAACCACATCTACCAATCCCACATCCAGATGATCCAAGCGAAGAGGCATATAGACGTATGCCACAATACACATCAGTAGAATGTTTATTATGGCCAGATGTCATGCCTCTGCTGAAATAATAAAATCTTCGACCTGGTGATCATAGCTGTCGAGCTCACCAAATCGATCGATCAAGAAATCAATCGAGATCATGTGTCTAGATACAATCTCATCCCTGATCACACTGTGACAGAGACCAAATATACGGGTAAACGGTCTCCTCATATCATTAATAGCCGTACGAGCACACGAAAAATCTAGAGCCAACCCAGTAAATCTCTCATACTCCTCGAGAGTCGTAGTCAACTCATGCTGCCCGAAGTGGAACACCTATCTCTCAGGTATCCAGAAGGGTAAAATGCCATCAACAAATCCAGATGGCACCCAAAAATCTATAAGGGCCAATGAATGCCCCAACATGTGCTCCACTATCCCTTTGACTGGGTAGGGCAGGCTCTCATACCACGATCTCAATGATGTGGCCACCTCAGACGGTGGTGAATGCTCAATACGGCTGACCACAGACGACGTCATCTGTAGCACCGTACCACAAGACCATCCAGAGGTCAAATCAAGTCGCAGCTGTCTGAATGCATACATATAACATAATATATGCATGATGACAAATATAAACGTGATGTGATAGATAGAGAAGATCATGAATATCTACAACAAACTATCTACTACAGGACATCATCCCTGTCCGATAATACAAAGCAAAAAGGAAAATTCAGGGAAATGGGGGCACCCCCACCTAACTAATACAGTGGTCTATCAAAATGATGGCACAACAGCTAAATAGCCAAAACAGTGGCTGACCAAAAATATAGCTCCAATAGCTATCAGAGGAAGTCGAAGACATCAGTGTCAAAGCGATCGACCTGCTCCATCTCCTTAGCGGATACAAAAACCGCTGCTATCAAGACATGTATGGCGGTATAAGGGAGGATCTTCCCTTGCATAGCTAACTGCTAAATGGATCAGAGAGGACTCGCTCCAGAGCTGGATGGATCAAAAGAAGATGCCTTTGATAGATCTCGGCCAAGGTGCCTGATACAGAAACGAGCTCTCTCCCACTGCCTAGTCAGATCTGCTATCTGGTCTGCATGAGGTGGGCTCCCTAAGGCAACCTCTCCAGTCCGTCATCATCACGGAACCTCTCCAATTCATGGTAACTATGTTTTCCATGAACTGGTGCCGCGAGTCGAGCTCCAATAGTGTGTGGACTCCACCAACCTGCTAGAAGGCCTCCTGGCTGTACGGGCTCTTTGATAAGGGCGAAGCCATCTATGCCCTCCACAGGATATCTGTCAATGGCATGGTCAATGGCCATGATGCCAACCAGGAGAGCAGTGGGAATACGGATCTCCCCCGTAACGCTCCTAATGGCACGCTCTCCAAGATAGAGCTCCCAGCCTCCAACCGTCAACAAAGGGATTCTGTGGGTCGACAAAACCAACTTCCGGCCAGTAGGGACACCTCCCTCGAATCTGATAGTCAAAAACTCAGAGGTATATGGCATCGAGGTGATCGAACCCGTCGTCAAAAGCTCTAACTGCAAACGGGCATGAGTGAAATCCCTCAGCAATAGGGACCTCCTTCAAAGTGGAGTGATGCCATCTCTGTCCCCTAGGATAGGTCTTCAGACCTAGGGTAGAAGCGGGCCGTAGGCAAGGAAGCCTCTCAAATGCCCAAAGCTGATCATGCAAATAGCACAAGTCCTCAGTGACCAAAACTGACAAAAATTGATGCTGAAATTAAAAAGGTACAGAAAGATGTACTCACCAGCAAAAATGGGTAAAATCCTAGCCAAGCCTCCGTCACAACCCTTCGAAAGCTTGCGCATGCTATGGAGAAAATATGCAAAGGAATATGAGGCCTCAATCATAGTTACTGAGGTGCTCCTAACATGTCGAGTGGCGGTAATCAGGAGAAGGACTAGTAGACGAGTTTCCGCCATAAAATAACCCCTAATGATCGACAAAAACAATCACCCTCAGCATGCGATCTCTAGCCCACTGATCAGCAGGCGGGGGCTCCTGTAAGTCCCATCCTGGTATCTATACTCAAGGGACCGGATCGGACCATCCGACCCCTGAATGCCATCGTAGGGACGCCCAGCAGGGACCAAATGACAATGGGTGTAATGTCCAGCCACGACAGGCACTGTCCGCTCTAAAACTAATGCCGGTGATAAATCTCCAATCCTTAGTAGTCATCATCACCTCACAATCTAGCAATGAAGGGACTGAGTCTGGTTGAACCAGTGCTTAAATAAGCACCTCATATACCCCCAGGGGTAACGGCGGGAAAGGATTGAGAAAAAAGGCCTTAAAGCCCCAGCCATCTACGATTTCCCTGTAATCCTTGTGCAAATTATGATACAGGGAGTGCACACTGAACCACTTCCCTCGAGGCTGCGTAAACCGGAACCTGCATCAAAAATCAACCCAAGTCAAAAACCTATTCCCCGAGAATGGCAAAAAAATAAAGAAAAATAATCCAAGAAGAGAAAAAACTTCAAGTCACCTCATTGGCATGAAAATATCTCGATGGATGGTGACTCAAGTCACCCAGCAACTCCTGCGTCTGCACAACAATGCCAGGGACCTCTGCACGTGGAGTCTGAGAGGGAACAGGAGCAACAAAAGGTTCCTCCTCATTGTCTATATCAAGTTGTTGCTCGTCTTGTGCTGGACGAATCACCACCTCCACCAGTCTACAAGGCGTCCGAGCTGGACGAGGCTAGCGAACATCAGAAGCCCTCCTCCGTCTGATACCTGAAGATACCCTGCTGGAACTGCAGGGGTCTCTCGCGATCCATCGCATGAAACCAATACTCCAAATCACCTCAGAAGGGGTGTGGTAAGCCTAAAACCTGTGGCTTATCATTTCAATCAGTCCAGATATCTCTCGGTCCTAAGACATGCATGGGTAGGTTAAAAATACTAGTAAAGTCAAACCTGCATGTTTTCAAAACCTAGAAGCTAAAAACCTACATGGCTCAGTCAAAAATCCCCAGTAGAGTTAAAAATGCATGTTTTTCAATGCCTAAGATTTTGGAAAATTTCGCCACAGTCTTCTTTGTAAAATGGACTATCCACATGCACACAGGCATGTCTAGGTGGCCATTCAGTAGCACACCTATCCAAAAATAGAAATAGTTTATATTTATGAAGAAAAATTAAAAGTCAACCTCACATGGTAGCCAAATTACGATGGACATTTTTTGTTGAAAATCTAGGCTCACTAGGCCTCAAAAAGGATGATTAAACAGGTCAAAAAGTGCAAAATAGCACTCTCTCAAAATCTGAATTTTCTTACATTCAAACGTGCATTACAGTAAGATATGCATACATATGTAGTCAAAAAAATTTTAACAGGTATAGGCATACATTTTTTCATACATTGCTTTTGAAAGGT